>QZGG01000909.1:0-62998 GCA_006409495.1 Sedum album
CTTTCTTTTGCAGCTAATGGCGCCATTCGAGGCTGAATGAATCACAAAACACAACCGTTTATTATAATGAATTAAATGTATGCATGAAGAGAGAATGAAACTCACAAACACAGAGACAGCACCACGCCATAAAGATAGATTAGGTAGCAGAAAGAAAGAAAGAAAGAAAGAAAGAAAGAAAGAAAGAAAGAAAGAAAGAAAGAAAGAAGAAAGAAAGAAGAAAGAAAGAAAGAAAGAAAGAAGAAAGAAAGAAAGAAAGAAAGAAAGAAAGAAAGAAAGAAAGAAAGAAAGAAAGAGAGAGAGATAGCTATCATTCAACAGTTGCAATCATAACACATTCGTAAGGCTCAAAATCAGTTGAGAACTAAAACTAAACGGTCAGTGAAGCACAATAATAGACCTTTCTAAACTAGCGGCACTCCAAGTAGAAAGAGTCAGTGACTGTTTACATTTGCCAATCACATTCATAAAACTTGTTTCACTGTTTTAACAAGCACCATTCTGTTGTGTCCAATTTGTTACACTACAGATGCTGAATAAGAACTCCAATTTAGTCTCTATCAATTCCTTTATTTTTCATTTCCATCCTACCCAGCTAATAACTCAATCATTCCAGCTCAAACCACAGCTAAACCAAATCCGCTAACAATAATCTAATCAATCACAACAAGCACATACATCCACATAAAAACCATTCACCACTCAACAACACTCCAACCCATCATCAATCCACCACAAACTTCCAAACACACACAACAACCATAAAAGCCCCAAATAAATAAATCAATTCAGAAACCAATTTCCTCATTTCTAACACATCAACACCACTGAAGCCACCAAAACACACTACAACGAAACATCAATCACACACAAACAACCAAACACGATTCCAATCAATTCCAATTCAAATCATCAATCAGAAGCAGCGGTAGGTGAAATCAAAGCTGTATGCACAAAACGAAGCGGCAGTAAAAGAAACATAAAATTGAGATCCGATTAAGATAAAAAAATGAAGAAAGTCGATCGATTGATCGGAGGATGTACCGGAGAGATTGGAGTGGCGTCGATGATGAGAATCGAAAGCAGTGAGAGAAAAAGAGCATGCGAAGATGGCCTGAGAAAAACGGGTCTTCATATTTATATGAAGATTTTTATTTCTTTATTAATTCGTGTTTTAGTCTTAAGCAGACTAAGCGAGAGATAATCTAATTATGATTTATTAATTACTGATGAGCGGACCAAAACGGAACGAGATCCCCTGTTGCTAATTGCATCTTATTTTTTAGACTAACCTGTTTTGTTTGAACAATCTGAACAGAATTAGGTAATTTTTTGCAATTATTCATTATTGAAATTATTTAAAGTGGGTGTAACCGATTTATTGTTGTGGTTTATTTATTAAAAAATATTATATTCAAGGATCAGACTTTAGATTTAAGGCGAAGATGCATTCAGGAGGACTTGAATCACCTTCATGAATAAAGATCAAATGACTAACTTTTAAACTGCTGCAACTCGTGTCGATTGTTATTGTCACTGATATGCATCAAACCTTATTTCAACTGTAGGAGTTGATTTAGCCGTAATGTGTTCAAGAGTGTTCTTATTCCTGTCTTTTTTATATACGCTATTTTTTATACGTGTGAGAAGATGTATTTCTTTTCTTTCACCTTGTGCAGTAATATTTTTCTAATTAATGAATTTATATCTTGTACTCATATTTTCATATGTAATTGTTTTCATATTTTCCTTTGTCAGGTTCCTCTGTTGGTTGAGGGACCTGACAAAGGAACCTCAGGGTCAGGGTTCGAACTCTGACCTCACCACTTTTCCTCAGATTTTTCTGGGGCTTCAATATTCCTCCCGCTTCGTGCGAGGAGGTCTTTCTTTCCTCCCGCGCGAGCGAGGAGGTTGTCTGTGTTGTGCAGGAGGCTTTCTTCCTTGCTTGCCTTTGGACGTGGGGCTTGTTCGCGTCGGTGTTCATGAAGTGGTCACAGCGGAGAGACATGTGCGCTTGATTGACTAAACATGCTTGTCAATGATTGGGTGAAGGTGTCCGTTGTGACCTGTGCTACTAGTGATTAGAATAGGATTCTCATGTATGAGATCTTAGACGAATTGTACCCATTGTAACCGCTATCAAAAAAAAAAAGTTATAGAATGAATCATCTTTTGTTAACCAAAATAAAATTACTCAATTATTTTCATAACAAATCACTTTTGATACATTTTTCCAAGAAATTCTTAATTTTTAGGGTTTTTTGTCGAAAATCACCCTCTCAATACCTAAATTTTACTGAAAGACCCCCTTCAATTTTTTTGGAGATAATCACTCATCAATTCCAAATCGTTAAATCTTGACACCTCGTCGCCGATCCGGCGTTTTTTGCCAGAAAACTGGTCGTTGGCTAAGTTGACTATGCTTGAAATCTAATTTTCAATCTTAAAAATAATATAATAACATCATAATGCAAAATAAAAGCAATTAAATATTAATATTAAGAAGTGCTTTGATTTGTTGAGTTTGTAGTGATAGATTACAGTTTGTATTATAAGTTTTTGGATAATTCAAGTCCAATTAAACAAGGATAAAATGAGACTAAAGTTAATGGTATTATTGGATAAGTATACTAATGAAAATTTTTGATTTAAATCATGGTCAACCTGGTCAGTGGCCAGTTTTCCAGCAAAAGACGCCGGAACCAGCGACGGGTATCAATATTTAACAATTTGGAATTCATGGGTGGTTATCTCAAAAAAAAATTGAAGGGGTGGTTTCATTAAAATGTAAGTTATGAAATTCCAGTGTTCTTGTTATGATAATAAGTAATAATGCATACTTACATCATTATATATCTAAAATAATTGAGATTCATAACTTTTTAATAAACATAAACACTCAAACACCTCCTTTTATTACAAAAAAGATTCAATTTTACAAAAACTGAAAAAACACAATCCATTGCATGTACTTAATCATGGCAATCTCGAATACAAATTTCTGGTAAAGGGTAAAAACACTTAATAGGTTTGCCATATACGTAGCAACAATATTGCAACACTGTATCAACGTACGAGCATATATGTTTTATCGCTTTCGCGGACTCCTGACCGTCGATGTGAGTCTCTGTTTTCTTGTTCAGAACTTCATGTTCACCAAAGCAAACATTGCTTACACAAACGAAGAGGATGAACATCAGTGTGCAGAACTGAAGCTTAGTTAAAAGAGCAGAAGACGATGTTATGGCCATTTTTGTCATATGTTTTTATCGTAGTTATAATTTTGTTTGTATTTATACGACCAAACAACGTTGGATGATTAAGTTAATCAATTTGCATTTATTTTAGAAATGAAAGGTTAACGTCTTAATGTGTTAATCAATTGGTTTGTTGGTAACATTCAAAATAGTAATGAATAAAACAGTTGGGAAGATGATTAGACGAATTAAATCCTCAAATTATTATTAATTATTTATTTGCTTATAAGTTATAATTATCTTAAGATAGATTCATTGCTTAACAATACTTACTATATATTGAATGAAGTAATAATAGCATCAAACAGTAATGTATTCGTCACGGTGCCTATTTAATGAATGTCTATCCTATTAATAAAGCACAAATGAGATTATTAACAAGTTTTCTGTCACCTTAATTTACTTTTAAATTTTTTTTAAAATTGAATACAATTATTCATTTCATTTAATTTTTTATTGTAAATTATACGCTTAATTATGTGTAATTGAATATATAAAGTTTTTAATTTTTTATATTTGAATGTTTAAATATGGGTAGAGATCCTGTATAAATTGCATTAAGTGTATACAATATAAACTAATAAAGACCATTAAAACATGTAGATCGACCATTAAAACATTAACATTCAATTGAATAAACAGACTTTATTTATTATCTAGGGTCGTCGTAGATGTGAAGTCAGTAACAATTTGCGAGACAGTCAATCACTTTTGCATCATCACTTGTACCTGCCAACATACGCATCATAAAATATTTATCAAGTTATAAAAAATTTAGTATCAAAGGAAGTAAAATATAATCATGAAAGCATTATTCATATACATAAATAACTAGCAAATATTTTATTTTTGTTATCACCTGGAAGACTCTCTTCGTAGATGTGCGAGGGGGAAGACGCCGCAAGACAATTTGATTCACATGTGTTTAGCGTAACGTCTTTGACTCCAATGCCTCCACCAATAGCGCATTTAGCTGCGCAAGTCCCCGCGCACAATGTAGTCTTTTTCCAGTTACGACTAAGTATGCAAGAAGGCATACAATCGTGAAAACATTCTTGGAACGAAGCACTTGAATTGTCAACAAACAATGCCAAAAATAAAGCAAAAACAAAAAAAACTTTGAAATTCTGCATGGTTGCCCCTTTGATATGGTTTGAGAATTTCTGATTTTGATGAAACACTTGTCAGTAAAGGAATTCATTATATAGTGTTTTCAACGATTATATTTAGCACATATACATTTTTGAAAACAAACAACTTACCTTTGAGAAATATCATGCACTGTCTATACATGAACATACATTATTTGTTTTCTTAATTATTAAAAATATGATAATCTCATTCCCACACTAACTATACTTAGCATGGACAAGTTTAGCCAATAATGTTTAAATTTGATAACAAATTTTCCATATTTAAATAAAATAAGACAAAATGAAAAGAAAAACAACGAAACGAGAAATTTTATAAACCTATCATTTACAAAAATCAAATTTAATTGAATTTTTTAAAATAATTTGGTTGAGCTGAAGTATGTCAAGTGCCAAAAATGGAGGAGTGAATCTATAAAGAGTAAAAATGATTGATCATAAAATTTGAAATGTAACATGACTTGTGTGACAAACTATTTTAATGCATTAGATTGACTTGTTATTTACTACTTATATTCAAATTTTTTAATTTAAACCCTTTATCAGCAATAAAAAAGACCTGAAAAATTATTTATATACAATATTAAAGAGATAATTTATAAGGGCCAAATAAATGGGTTGGAAGTCCATTGTTGTGACCAGAACTTCAAATGATTAGAATAGATATCACGTATACGATCTCCATGAATTGTACCCAATGTAACCGCTATAGGAAAAAAAAGGTATAGATTATGAATGATAAACTGAAAGATTTATGTGACAAACTATTTTAATGCATTAGATTGACTTTTTATATACTACTTATATTCAATTTGTTTTAACTTTAAACCTTTATCAGTAATAAAAGACCTGAAATAATTTTTAAAATTATTTATATACAATATTAAAGAGATAATTTATAAGGGCCAAATAAATGTTTATAAGACGATGAGACACAGTTCTTATCGTTGATTGTTTATAATCAAACAGATAAGATCAAAGTAAAATAAAACATCGAATTCAATAACATTGAATTTAATTGATGGTGTTGCTAAACATTCAAAAATGGAAAAAATCAAAGTGAATTCTTAAATTGAATATAATAGTTTCATTTCATTTACTTTTATTATTGTAACGCAAAATTATTTTTAATTGATTATATAAAATAGTTTATTTTAATTTTTATATTTGATTGTTTAAATATTATCCATAGCAATCGATAAATTTGACTTTAATTTGGTGTTCAAAGATTCTACTAATTACAAACTACTTTGCAATTATATCCAAAACAGATGAATTGAAAATCAAAATAGTCTAGGCTCATGGAAAAGGTTTAAGGAGGACCAATAAATTTATGTGAGACAGAAGGCATCATCTCAACCAGTAAATTAAACTAAACCAACGGTTGATATTAAATCTTTAAGTCTCGTATAAATTTGATGTTCTCCTAGAACTCAACCCCAGACTTCTATTCTAAATGAAGCGATAGTCCAGATCATATTTTTTTATAACAATCCTTATAATATAAGGCAAATGATTCATTCATTTGCTTCATAAGTTTTTTTATTTATAACCTAAAATATGATGCATATGTAATAAATCATTTGTGCTATACCCCTACTTTTATTTTTAAATAATTTAAATATTGTTCCAATTTACTTTTATATTAGGATGGATGGAGTTTGGATATATGGAGACATTAAATTTTTGTATGACATGTGGACATCACCTCAATCGTTGGTTTTGAATGATCTGACGATTGAGATTAAATTAATTTTGAATTATAATTTGTTGAATTTGCAAATTAACAAGCAGCTGAGAATGACGATTAATTATATCAATCGTTGGATGAATTGAAACCAACGGCCGAAATATTGTCATTTTATTTCACAAAAAATTGTTTGTCCTTATAGAACTTAATCCATGATGAATATATAAATATAGATACTGCGGACAAAATTACTAGTGTAGTTTAAAGGTACAAAAAATTTATTGTTTTGATTAAAACCTTAAGGTTGTTTCATATTTACTTTCTTGTAATGCCACTGATTATACTTCTGTATTTTTATTTTTCTACTTTAGTTCTTGATTTAGTATTTCCAGTAGCGTTGTTTTCGGATTAGTTTCTGCTTTACTTTTCAATTAGCATTATATTTTCTAATATTTTTGTTTGTCGATTTAGTTCGAATCTTGTCCGCGTCATTAGTAGACATTCACTATTTGAATAATGAAAACATGTCCAAATTTCCAAACAGTCATGATAAATGACTTCTTGCATTTAGATAGTCTAAATTTATCTCTAGATTAAGCCTCGAAATGGGGCATGTTAGGGTCCGTCCGAGCCTTATATATAAAGTTTAGTGTCGGCCGGTCATATATTTGAATACTTATTACTATTTCTAGGATCAAACATGGGTAGGCTTTACCTCAAATATAAAACTCAAAAATGCCTTAAGCCCTATATTTTAAAGGTGGGATTATTTGTCTAATTTACTATTCAATAAATGAACAGATTGGATTTTTAAAAAATGATTTAATATATAATATACTTATATAACCTTTGTAAAATTAAAACTATACACTTTAAAAAAAATTAGCTTATATTTTAAATTATATTTGAATACAAATATAGGTCAGAGCTCATGTGAATAGGGGGTAATGAGCCTTTAAGATTGAACTTTTTTTAGCAGAAGGGGTGGTGGTCTGATGGTCATGGTGCGCTCGAGTTCGAGTCGCCCTGGACGCATCATTTCTCACATTTTGTGACAAGTGCTCATCCCTTGTAGAAGGTTGTTGTCTACCTTCTGCTCTGTGCATCTCTATAAATTATACCTAATATAACCGCTATAAAAAAAGATTGAGCTTTTTTGGACCGACCAGTTGGGATTAAGATCTAGTGCAGCGAAAGCTATTTAATGCGAGCCAAAACTACGTAATTTTAGTAAAGGGTTCACTCAAAACTACGTAGGGTTATAGTAAAAAACGTCAACACGACGTCGTTTTTACCCTCGCAGCAAATAGCTGCGCATTACCGGATCCGAGTCCGACCAGTTGGCTTTGAGGTTAGAGCTTAGAGCCATCCTTAATTAGGGCTTTTAAGCCTTAGTACCAATGTTTGGGTTGTCTTTTCTACTCGTTGGCCCTTGCTGGTTTTACAACAATAAGGCTGATTCCAACAAATGATTCTGAATTGGGTCCTTTGGTCCATGGCAGCGAGGTCTTTGAGGTATTTCCTCTGGGAAGAAAAACCCATACTCGAGATGGTAAGATTGTTGATAATATGTTGTCATCTGAGTTATGTTTGATAAATTATGCTGCTATGCTCCCAGGTTGGTTGGTTAATGTTTGCTTTGTGCAATTTTTGGGTATCGACTAGATATTGCCACTAAAGTCATTTACATGGTAAGCTACACTGAAGATATCAGTACACTTTAGGCATCTGGAGAACAATCAGTTTAGTGTGGGATTCCCACAGTCATCACTTGTTGCCATAATAACTTTCACTGAAGTTTAAGTTCTTATTCTGACATTCTTTCAAGTTCATATAAACTCGTGCTTAGCTCAAATAACCGTCGCAAAAGCAAATCAACCTCATTGTATGTGTTATAAAAGAAATATTGTTTATGGGTCATGTACTTGAGCTATAAATGACCACATCGACATAGATCAGTAACCTTCATTGTACTGTTTTTACAGTCCAGTCTGAGGTCCTGTGCTTTCACAAGCAAATGACTTCAGTATTTGTTAACCCCGTACAGTACTAAGTCTATAGTGATTGATTATCTATTTAGATTTGCTGATGATGTAATTTGTTAATGCATAGAATGATCTAGTTATGTTGTTGGTATCCCAATCTTAATAATCATGGTAAAATTTTCACAAACAATTTTTTGTGCTCCTAGAGAGTCTATGCAATTGTAACACCTGTGTTTTTAATAAAGCATAATGCAGCTATGTTGTAGATCAAATTTCCATCAGTACATTTTAAAGTACTCTGATTTAAGTTGACTCTCTACTGGAGTTCCATGTTCTTCAATAAGTGTGGCGCGTTAAACATTGTTACTTTCTTTTTTCAACCATTCTATAATGAACTTATTGGTACCAGTGTTTCAGATCCACGAGGAGCAATATAATACTTGCATACCAAGCAATTGTCGCTAACTGATTCGCTCTTGGAACATGTTCCGTATGATGAGTTATGTGAGTTGAATTCTCTTTTTATTGCCTAAGAGTTTCAGGATTAAGCTTATGGGAAACAATTTAGTATTGTTTTATCCCGGCTGAACATACACGGCTTTTCAGTCATGTTTTTTATCATTTCATCTTTTCTATCTCAGCATATGACTGAAATTGTATGATGGTTCTTGGTTTCTGACAGGTTCCGGCGGTGGTTCATCATTTCACTAGGTGCTTCAAACAATCTTTGCTCTCTGTATACAATAAAACTCAGGTTTGAACTTGATGTTGCGGAAAACCTTTGATGATTCTTCCTTCAGCTTTGTTTAGTTCTTGGTGAAATTTGTTATAAATGCAGGATAATGAGATATGTCTGATTGTCACGCTCTCTGTACTTTCATTAACCATGTTTTGCATGATAAACCTTTGCGGAATAGTTAATTATGAATGACAATGAGGTTTTATTACGAAAGTCAATTGACTGCAATGGCTACATGAACGTTCCTATCTTTAGTGAATCGCATACATTTTTGAACAAGGAAAATTTATGAATTCTGCTGAGTAATCTTGAGTGAACTGACAGAGATGTCGATTTATTACGGCTAAAATCAGTTGCATTTATGTTCTAATGCCTCACCTATCTAGTCTTGCTTTCCTCAGTGGAATCAATGGAGGAAGTGAACTGATCCTTCCACCTTGTGTTTTGCAGATAGGCACATTCACCATTGGTCGGATTCGGCTGATAGTAGTTGACTTTGTTCTTTCTAATGGTTTCTTCACTGGCTTGGCGTTCCGCTCCTTGTTTCCAGCATTCTCTTCCTTTATTGAACTCATGTCGAGTGATCCTGAAGATGATGAAGAAGATGAGGAAGACGGGGACAGAGTAGATGCCCTTTGCTTCTTCTTCAACCTCAGTAACTCTTTCCACAAGATAGTGCAGCTTGGCGGTCTTGGTGATGGGTCGTCGTCTACAAACCAGTTTCCCACTCTATGGATCTCTTCCTTTGCTACAACTCCTGGAGTAGCTTCTTCCACTGGCTCCTTGGTTTTCAGACTTAACTTCTTGAGTGTTTCAGAATGGTGCATCTGCCAGAATGGCAATAGCTTCCCTTCATAGAAAAGCTCGTCAGCTGTTACCATATCCGGACTAGATCGATGCTCACTCGATAGGAACTCAAAATCCAAGCTGCGTGTCGACTGAAGAGCTTTATTTTTATCCTCATCCTTGATAACTTTGTTTGAAAGTAAGTTTATAGAGATGAAGTCATTAGAGTCTTCCTCCAAGCATTCTGCAGAGAATGATATCCTGGGACTGCAGTCAAGCTCAATGCCGTTAGATACCGCTTGTGGAGGAGTATCCGGGAACACCATAATGGTTGTGCAGATCAGATTCAGATCAATGAAGCCTTGTTGAGGGTAGATTTAGATAGAGAGTTCTTGGAGAGTGCACTGAAAGTTGAGATGCCAATCTTGGAATTATAAACAAACTTAACAGATTATTGATAGCTAGCAAAACAAGATATAATAATAAGGAACACATGAGGTGTAATTAGTGAAGTACTATTTTTGTCCATAGTGTAATACATTGTCTGTCCTGGTCTGGTAGTGAGGGTGAAGTAGACATGTTGCCAAGAGACTCTCTCATGACTCATCTCATGTGTTTTAAATCTCAGACAAGCACATGGAGACTGTGACCACACCAGACAGTGATGATATCTCGTTTTCAGTCATATTTACTCGAGTTGTCTTGATAGAATATCAAGAATGTAACCGCTAGACTAACACCCTTTTTACTGTTAGGCAGGAGCTCCCGACTTTTGAGACTAGAACCTCAGAGATCGGATCGTTGATCGTTAGGCCGCTATTCTTTGCGACCCTTTTACTGGTTGGATTGATAGAATATAAAAATGTAGCCGCTAAACTAACACCCCTTGTGAGCTCCTGTTAATATAATGTGAGAATTCAAGATCCAATCCACCCAAGCCCTTGAGAAGGGAAGATGACCTAAGTACATTCAGAACATCTACTGGACATATCATCCTATAAAAGATTACCTTCTACAGTTAAAAAAATTAACTCCGTAAAAGTAATGTAAACAAAAGAAGTGTCTTCTCCAATGAGTTTGAACCAGATAAGCGGCGTGTATGAAGCTGTCCAGATTAGAGTGATGAAAACATATGAATTGTTTATTTGTAAATCAAGACAAGTTATATATACAAGTGTACAACATGGGATTGGGAAGAAGCTCCAAGCATGTGGCTGCTCTAGCTCAGCTAACATGACTCCTCATATCTACCTGTCATGTGGCTCTGACTCTGCTTGCTTCTGGATCTGAAGCTATTCAAATATGCTGTTTGCTAGCACTATTATTCTGAATATCTGAAATGACCGCAATCTTTCCGTATCCTTAAAAGACAGGCTACTCGTCTGCTATATGATTCGAACAGCTAGTCAGCATGCGAGGGCATCATCTTCTTTGATACTCCCTCTGTCCCGCTTTGTTTGTCCACTTTCCATTTTGGGTGTCCCCTTAAGTTTGTCCACTTTCCTTTATTCTCAACCACACATTCTACTTTTTACTCATTTACTTATTAATTATTTATTCTCAACCACACATTTTATACATTCTTTCTACCTTAATTACCGTGCATTTTGTGCTTTTGGACAAACAAAGCGGGACGGAGGGAGTATTATCAAATAAATAGAAACCTATATACCCTCGATGCATATGTGATCATTCAACAACATTATTACAAATTCTACAGAGCTCACTATTATAGATTATCCAATTAACAACGCTTTTTCTGACCACTTAACAGCACTATTAAATCGACTATTGTTGTATGTCGAAGAGATTTAATAACGCTTAAAGTAAATAAGCGTTGTTGTTTGTACAGATCTTTGACAACGCTTTTTTTAATCTTTTAAACGAAAACGCCTTATCAAATAAGCGTTGTCATAAATCTATTATATTTCAACGCTTATATAAAAAACACTGTAATTTTGTAAATTATTTAACAGCGTCTTTCTATTAAACGATATTAAATTTCTTTTTTAACAGCGTATATATTAAAAAGCGATGTTATAAATTTTATTTTTTACCAGCGCTTATTTAAGCTTTGTTGTAAGGTCACAATTTTCACATCATTTTTATTTTAACCGCTGTAAAATATTTATTAATTACAAAAAATTTAAAATCAAAAATTGAATGAATATTTGGATTTTACAGCGTTCAAATAAAAGCGCTGTTAAATATAGCATTTTTAATTTTACAGCTTATATTAAAAACCGCTATAAAATATTTATTATATTTATAAAAAATACAGCATTAAAAAAGCGTTGTTAAATATATGTTTAGGATTTTTCAACTTATATTTAAAAGCGCTGTTAATTAAATTATATTTTTGTAAACAAAATTTAATATATTACCAAATTTAAAGCTTCAACAACGTCTGATATTTTAAACGTTGTAAAATGATATTTATAACCGCTTTAGAAATTTCAATTAGTGTTGATTTGAAACTCTATTTTATTTGCTATTTAAATCGTATTTTAACAACCAAATCACTTTCATCCTTTTAATAATAAAATTAAACTCGATTTTTACAATTGATTTGTTTACAAACAATATAAACAAAAAATATTAGTCTCAAAAAATCACTTCATTCTTTGTGTTGAATTTGTCTCATAACCCTTGTCATGTGTCTTTCAATTTGAAATTCTACAAAAAATATGAAACAAAAAATAGAGTTAATATCAAACGAAATTAAAGAAATATAAAACACAAAGAGCTGAATGAAAATATGAATCATGGAGTTTGAGAGTTTTTCCTTACTTGGAACGAGCGGAAGTTTAAAAACATTGAACAGAAAAAATTTCATGGTGAAGATTGTTGAATATTTTAATATATATATATATATACATATATAGATTGTAGCGGGAAGTTTATGGCGGGAAACTGAAAAACCGAATTTTTTAATGTCGAATGTGAAGTGTTAGATTGAATTTATCGACGGTTGAAATTAAAATATGCGTGTATCCGAATTAACCAATCACGTTGGAGAAATTATACAACAGCGCTTATTAAATTAAAAGCGTTGTTAAACATTAAATTAATTTCTAAAAAATTGGTATTTTTTAAGTTTTTTACAGCGCTTATACGTAAAAAGCGTTGTACTATGTAATGTATGACAACGCTTATATTAAATAAGGGATGTTATAGAGTTTTGTGATATTTTGTTTTTTATTTCAAAGTTTGATGAATACCAAATTTTATTTTAAAGTTTGAGTAATGAAGCTTATTACTAAAAAAGAAACTGATTACTAATTTACTTTTAAATTTTTATTTAATTGCATTTTGTTGTGTGTTGAATAATGAAAGTATAGTTGATCAGAATGTGACATTTTTCAAGCTAGCTAAGCAGAGAAACACAATAAAAATTTGTTAATGACAATGATTTGGATGATGATCTGTTGTCGTGATTATTTAAAAACTGACTGTTACAAATTGAGTGTTTATTGCTTAACTAAAAAGCAAATTTGAAGAAATATCAATTGAATTTTTTTAACTATAAATAATGAAAAAATATATATTTAACATCGCTTACAGCGTTTATTGTAATATATCCACTTATTCGTCTTAAAAATATATTTTATTATCTTACAGCGTTTATTTTATAATGAACACTATTAAAACAATTAAGTTTTATTAATATAAAATAATTTTACAGCGCTTAAAATATAAACAATCTTATATATAGGGTTCGGGGTTAGGTTATAGGGGTTAGATTATAGGGGTTAGTGTATGGGGTTTACAACCCTAAATACTACAACGCTTATATTAAAATAAATGCTCTAAAATATCTTTTTATTATTAATAACGTTTATTTTTAAAATTAACATTTTTTTTAAAATTATTTTTTTAAAGGTAATTTTTATTTTACAGCATTTAAAATAAAAAGAGCTTTTAAATATTTTTTCAGCGATGTGTAATTAAAAATCTACAATTTTCTCTTATTTATATACAACGTCACTTTTATAAAAAACGCTGTAATATACTTATTTTAGTAAAAATTAGCAATTTATTATTTTGTTTTAATCCGTAAACAATTTTAAGTACCTGTAAAATATGTAACGACATATTATATAAAATTCTTGAGTACACATATTCTTTTACAAATAACAAAAAATACACTTTCGAATAAACAAAAGTTCCATAAAATATATGATTATCAGCGCTGAACAATATTTTCTAGATTGATTATTTTTACTTATTCAGTTTTAGGTAATACATATTATTTATTTAGTATATTATTTTACAAGAAAAAAGCAAAGAAGACACATATCTTTTCGTGAAACACAATCTCAACTATTGATTACTAATAATCCGACTGATGAGATTTAAGCTCAAAATAACCATCAAATCCAGCCGCCCCGTGTTTTTTTGCAAATCATACCGTCCGATTTAATTATAAATCAATTTAATCTCAACCGTCGGATTAATTAAATCAACGTTTAAGATTAATTTCTCTGGTATTACAAAAATTTAATGTCCCTTTTTGATCTTAACCCTTATTTTACATTTCCAAGTTAGCATTTCGTTTGAAGGTTGTTACATTTGACCGCAATCTACAGTTTCAGTTAATATTTTCTCTTTAACTAGGAACTAAAGAAGAATTAACGTAGCAACCAGAGAACTCAGAAACGAGTAAAAATGGGTCATACTTACCAAATTATTTAAGTAAAATATCAAAAGACCGTCACTGCACGAGCACGACTGGACAATGTGCAGGAGTAGAAAAAAACAAGGCCCATTTTTGCGGTCCATTTTGAAACAAAACCCAACAATGCCTCGCATAATTCAGAAATATAGTAACAAAATAAAAGCATGTTTATGATATCTTGTCGACTTTTTTTTTTGATAAAATGAGTACTCAGACTCTGAAAAGTACATATAAGGACTTAATCTCAATCGATTAGCGAATGAAAACCTCGAATACAAGAAGGATACTACAGAAAACGTAACGTAAACGGGATATTTTGCCTCAGTACCAAAAAATGCGCGAACAAATAATGACAGAAAACGAGCGAGCACGACCTAGCTGATCAGTCTGAAATTACGGAACCTCCAGGCTGCTTTAATAATACAAATGATTTGGCCATTGAACTTTAAAAAAAAGGCCTGAGGATTATGATCCAGAGCGGT
Organism: Sedum album; assembly: GCA_006409495.1. Lineage (NCBI taxonomy): Eukaryota > Viridiplantae > Streptophyta > Magnoliopsida > Saxifragales > Crassulaceae > Sedum > Sedum album. The sequence continues at coordinate 14,769 of QZGG01000909.1, forward strand.
CCAAATAGACAGTCCTACAGCACCAGCCGCGGACAACTGACAACCAAACAACCGGAGACAGCCACCTAAGCAGCGACCTCCCCACTAAACGATGCTCATCGACTGCAGCATCAGCGGCACCAAACGAGGCAACTCAGCCAACACCTCCGACTGGAAGCAAAAAACACCAAACAAACTCCAACCAGAGCAAGAAAAAAGCCGTTCACCCTCAGTGAAAGGTTTCCTCACTCCGGCGTCAAACAGAAACTTCACAAACAGTACACAGTACCAAACATCAATGAAACGAATGGAGGGTCCATAAAGGGTGAAAGATGCAAAGCGTGAACCACCACATGAAGGCCTCCTTCGCACACAATCCCTTCGAAACATCCACCTACTCGAAGGCCAAACCACCACACACCACCACCAAACCACGCCACACATCCTTACCGTCACAACAACCTCCAACTCCACCACCATTACAACAACTCCCACAACCCCAAAACATCCAACTCCACCACCAGCACAACAACCTCCAGAACCCCAAAACAGCCAACTCGACCACCGTCACAACAACCTCCACAACCCTACACCGGACAGCTGAGAACGAATTTTGAATCAGCGGCGACGGAGGTGGATGATGATGATGATGACGGTCCAGCGGTGGCTGAGGCTTTGATGGAGATGAGTCAGCGGGGAGAGAGATAGAACGGAAGGAGAGTGATGATGGAGCGATGGAGAAGGGTGGGGATGTGAGGGAGATGCGGCAGAAGGAGTAGGAGTCGGTGGTTTGTTGAGAGATGAATCGGTGGGAGTCTAGTACGTACAAATTTAGTGTGTTGACTTGAATCAACAAACGAATGAGAGTTTCAAGAAAATTACAAGTTTCAGGCCTCATATTCCATCACGCTTGATAAATGTTCAACTGAGTTTTGTCAGAATTTTTGCAGCTAAATGACCTGAATCCCTAAAACTTATATGTTGATTCATCATCAATTCCCAGTTTGATCCAGAAGTCGACTTACATTTATATTTTGCAATTACCATTCAATTACTCGATGTGGTATAACTTGTAAGCTAACATTCTTTATTATTCAATAAAGAGATCATACAACTAACATTTCAACAAATGACATAATGAAACTTTATAAAACAACCGAATACAATCATCCTTAGAGTGTTTGGTTGGGTTCCAGAATGAGCATAAGCTCGTAAAGTCTGTAGTCTAATTTCCTTTATCATTTGATAAATAACCAGTTTATGAACATAAGCAAATGCATTTTTCTTGGATAAATTCATATATGAAGAAATGTTAAATCGAAATTGCAAAGTAGGAGAAAAGTCTACTGTACCATGATTAATGCAATGAGTAACATGATTAATTATTACAAATTGTCTGACTCTTCTTGAATCCCATAATAACTGGATGTTGCATTTGATTCAGTATAAGATGAATGGTCCAGATGATTGTTTAGCTAAATTTTCTACATATTTTCAATTTAAACCGGAACATGCTTGAATGCCGCCCTATTGTTCGTGGGTTTAATTTCGAATTACTACTCTATGTCCCCTCCTCTTTAATTTCCTTCAAGTTTAAATATTTCCATAACAAAATAGGAATATAATAGTTCAGATGCATTGTAAAAAGAGAACGTTATTTAATAGTAATACACAAAAAAACATAAGTGATCGATGAACTGCAAAATGGAGAATGGAAAATAGTTTTTTGGACAATTTTGAAAAAATAGGGCTCAATGAGTGATCAAGCCACAATTCAATTTCCAAAAATACTTTTTAACTAAAATTCTTAAACACTACAGTATCAAGAAATTTAAATTTAATTAATATCTTATTACCAAAGCAAACTTAAATTTATTATTAAATATTTGACATATTCAAATAAATAAATTGAAATTAGTATTCCAGTCAACTGAATAGAATTCAGAACGACCTGACCACTTGTTGACCTTGACGCAAGTCATCTGCTTCCAACAGACCACCACCAAATCCCTCACCGACCGAACTCCACGTGGCGCAATCATCACCGTCCATTACCATTCCAGTAAAACTTCATTCCCCAGAAAAGGCAAAAGAAAAAGCACTTTCAGAGCCAGAGGGAAAAACAAAACAAAATTATCCGACAAGTATTTTTTGCATAAAAATAATTACTAAAAAATAGAAATCTGGAGAAGGTTAATATCGCCTGGGTTTGCTGTGCACTTTACTGCAGTTTTAGTATAATTTCCTAATTTCCAACCACAACAGTTTTTTTGTATATTATTTATTTGCAGTTTCCACAAGAACATGAATTGAATTCAATTGAACCGATTCATCCCCAAATCTCAATCTCCATCTCTCTCTCAAAATCATTATCAAAATTCTCTCGTCTGATCGATCCGATTCTCTCCTCCGCCTCCGATCGGCTGTTCCGGTTTCGATTTGGTTGTTTTGTCGCGATCTTCTAGGGTTTTGACGTAGATCGCTGGAATTCGGGTTGCATTGAGGGGGTGAAGGGAGTATGGAGGAAGAGGAAGCGAGATCTGGAGACTCTGCTGAGGTTGTTGTTAAAAGTAGGAATGCTTCTGGTTGTTTGATTGTTAGGAATAAGAGGCATAATAGTGGTGAGTTGCTGGAGGCTTACAATAGGAAACAAGTGTTTAATAACAATGAATTTGGCAATTTTGAACAAGGTGAGGGGTTTAGGAAGAGGCGTGGATCGGAGTTTGTTGAGCGTGCTGATGGGCGTTTTAAGTTAGATAGAGGTATAATGGAGGTGGCAGCATGTATGCAGCTGATGTTTCAGGGAGGAGCTATATGGGAGGACTTTCTCCTATGGTAGATGAAGAGGATGATATTCGGTATAGGAAGCGGAGGCATTATGATTACAAGGCTGTTTCTGAGGCTGATGAAGATAGAAGATTGAATTATTATGGAGGAGATGGAAATAGATATAGTAACGGATCTCATCTACCGGGTACTTTGGGTAGTGCGAATTTTACTCCTCGTGAAGAGTATATCAGAATACAAGGGAAGAATGGTGTACTTAGGGTGAAGGTGAATAAAATGAAGAGTACTAGTTTTCTGAAAGCATATGGGCATTCGGATGGAGATGTTAGAATAGGGTCTGGGAATGAGAACATGGCAAGAAGGAACAATAGAGTATCCCCTTCACCATTGGTTAAAGATGTACATATACCACGAGAGCAAGCGGTTGTTATCAGTAGAGCAGATAAACATATACCAAAGACTCATATGCTGATGCCAGCCAATAGAAGTAGGGGGAGTGAGTTGCCATTTGTTGACAGCGGTACATCTCTAAAGTTGGGGATGAGTATAGATGAAGATGAGAATTATTCAGGAAATGCTGTTAGGGATGGAACGAACAACCGAGAAGCTGCGATGAATCTGTTATCAGGGAGTACAGAAGGAAAACATAGAGGAAGCGACGGAAAGGGGAAGCGGAAACTTCAATCCCTGCCAAAAGAGAGTGATAACGGATGTGATTCCAAATCTGACATTGGTGGTCTGTCTCTCAAGTTGGGAACTCGCAGTGCTGAAAATCATAAATTTGATGAGGCAGGAAAGACTGATGCCAGCCCACTTGAGAAATGTTCTCTAACTGGGAGCAAAGAAGGAAAACAAAAGCGAGGCAGCAGTGGAACAGAAAAGCAGAAACTTCGTGAAAACATTAGGAAGATGCTTCTTGATTCTGGTTGGACAATCGATTACAGGCCACGTCGGAATCGTGACTATCAAGACGCTGTATATGTTAGCCCATCAGGGACAGCTTATTGGTCAATTGTTAAGGCATACGAAGGTCTCCAAAAGCAGTTTGCAAAAGACAATCGTGTACCTGAACCTGTAGGTGATGGTTCTCAATTCTCGCCTGTAGCAGATGATGTATTAAGCAAATTAACTAGGCAAACCCGGAAAAAGATGGAAAAGGAAATGAAGAAAAAGGGTCAAAATGGTGAAGGGTGTGGGAACCTACAACACAGTGTATCAAAAAAATCTGCGAAAACAAAGCATGTTGCACGTAATGCTGCCAGTAACGAAGGTTTGACTTCCTTAATCAATGAGGATCATAAGTCTCTGGATGATATGGCGAATGAATCCTCATATATTGAGAACCCGAAAACAATCAAGAAGCAAAGCAGACGCACGTTACTGGTTCGTACAGTCAATAAGGGATTGAGCTCTGGTGATGATATGTATGTTCCTTATACTGGAAAAAGGACCCTGCTTTCTTGGCTGGTTGATTGTGGATCTGTTAAGTTGAATGAAAAAGTTCAGTATATGAACCACAAACAGACAAAGGCACTGCAACATGGCTGGATTACGAGGGACGGTATTCACTGTCTATGTTGTAGTAAAATTGTTACTATCTCAAAATTTGAACTTCATGCTGGAGGTAAGGTTCGCCAGCCACTTCAGTCCATATTCTTGGAATCTGGTATTACATTGTTGCAGTGCATGACTAATACATGGAATAAGCAAACCAAGTTGGAGCAAGATACTTTCCTTCAGGTGGATGTTAAAGGAGATGACCAAAATGATGATATATGTGGCATCTGTGGTGATGGGGGAGATTTAATTTGCTGTGATGGGTGTCCTTCGACTTTTCATCAGAACTGCCTGGGTGTCGAGGTAAAACATCATGACTGATTGATAAGTCCTTCGACTTAACTGTAGTTTTCCTTTGTTATTGAAAACCATTATAAAAGATAAAATGGTATGCTAGGCCTGGGGTAGATAGCTTCACCACGCTTCATGAGTAGGGTTAAGGGATTTGCGATTAGCTACTAGTCCACAACCGGTTTGAGGCCCGTATTTACGTGTGACCTTATTGTTGTTTACTTACAGTATTTCCGTCTTAATAGAGCTAGCATTTTAATAAACGAGAGTACATTCAGTGGTCGTGAATTCACATTTTTTGTGGGTGGTTCTGTTATTTGGTCTCTACATGAGATTACCCATTAATTCCTTGCTATGGAACATTGTGCATATGTAATATACTTTTAAAAAAGAAAAACCATGAAGTGTTGACATCCGCTTTATAAGCTAGGAAACACCTGAGTTAATTTAGCAGATCACAATGAAATCGCTTTTTGGGATGATGAGAAGAAAAGTCTGTCTACAAGTCCAAATAGGTAGAAACAATGATTTTTCTGGTACTGAAAAACCTAGGGAGCCCTTGACCTTTTGTGACTTGGGTGGCAGATTTTACTTTCATCTTATATTTGTTGTTGATGCTTCATCAGATCCTTCCTCTTGGTGAGTGGCACTGTCCAAATTGCTTATGCAGTCACTGTGGGTTGGCTGCTGATAACAATGCACTAGGAAACGGTGAAATATCTTCTCCGCTGCTAATGTGCAACCTCTGCGAAAAGAAATGTAATGACCTTCATTTTCTCATACTATTTATAGTACTTTGCTTTCTTTTATTTTTAAGTTGTTAGCCGCTGTTTGTATATGGGATATGGTGTTAAATATTTGTCTTAATATTTGTTCATATAGATCACCAGTCGTGCATCACGGGAATTGGAAGCGACTCATATAGTTCATCCTTTTGTGACGTGAAGTGCAAAGAGGTAATTTGGTTAGCCTGAGACACGTAAACTTACAGCTTTAGCATTTGATGCCATTTATTCCCATTGTGAATTATGCATTACATACACCTCTAGTAGAATGCAACGGGCTGATATTTGCATCATATATTTTCCACCACGAGGTCTTGACTCTGGTGGATCCAGACTGCATGTCAAGGGAGTGCAAAATTGTCTAAGGCCGAGTCCAAAAGGCTAAACAAATGAACAAAAATATTAGTCAGAAGAACAAGTTTGAGAGAAAATAAGATTAGACAAGAGAGAAAAATAATATGGTTAGTTTATGTGGGCATAATTGACAGCAATTTGAGTCAAGGTTTAATAGTTATCACAATACAAGTCGGCCGTTCAGGGAAATCATCTTGATGACATGCTTCAGAGAAAATAAATCACCATTCACCAGTAGTGCTGCATGGTGTTTGCAGTTTAATTTCTTGGACGTCATTAGTCTTAGGATACGGTTCTCTGGTATCCATCGGCAGACCCTTATCTCCATTTTTGCGCTTTGGCATAGACTTAAAATAACATCTTCTTTTCATTCTTCTCTCATTCATCCTTCCTCTATAATTAATTTGTTATCATTTCCTCTATATTGTGGTTTTCAAATTATATTTGTTTGGTACCATTTTGTATCAGCTAGCTTCTGATATTGCTTCAATCCATCTGAAGTTTTAAGATCTTCATATAGACATTCTTATTGATATTAGTACTGGATATTTGATACAGTATGATTCCTTTTATGATGTGTTTGCTGTAGTTATTTTTGTTTGTTTCTGTACATAGATCAGTCGTTCTTTTCGTGTATCACTTTAAATCGTCTCATGTCTGTGAATCTATCTCACGAAAACTTGTGGCCAAGGCAATAATCGCATGCATTCCCCGTTTTTTGTTTTGCAGCTTTTTGAAACTCTTCAGAAGTTTGTGGGAGTCAAACATGACCTTGGATCCGGATTCTCCTGGTCTATCGTTCACCGAACAGATATTAAATCAGAGAGCTCTCTTCATGACCTTGCAGCACAAGTTGAGAGCAATTGTAAGCTAGCTGTATGTCAGGATATAATGGATGAGTGCTTTCTGCCAATAGTTGACAAAAGGAGTGGGTTCAACATAATTCATCATGTTGTTTATAACTATGGGTGAGAAAATTTATTTGCTGTATCGTAGTTTATGAAAAATGAACTGGTGAACTTTTTGTTACCTGCTACTGGCCATCTATGACTTGTTTGTTTTTATTTTCGTAACATTCTTTTACTTTCTCTTTTGTGTGCATATAGTATCTCCCCGGATTTGATCTACCGTTATTTCTCCTTGAATGCCTCCTGATTCTTAAACGTGAGTATGCTTATTTTGCAGATCAAACTTCAATCGATTGAACTATAGCAAATTCTATACCGCAATATTAGAGAGGGGTGATGAGATGATATCTGCTGCGTCACTCAGGTATTTATTGTAGCATGTATTATAATGTCGAGGCTGGTCTACCTAACCATCGATAGTTTTCTTTAACAATAAGTGGGAGCCATATATATGACAAACTCTATAGCGCATGTAAATTATGTGTGATATCAGGAGACTAGGGTTTCATGTCTAGTAAATGTTTATGCCATTACTTAATTTCAGCTTTGGAGTGCATATATTTTTGTGACAATGTACTCAGTACTTAGTGTTGGTTTAAGTCATCATATCTTTCATGATGCTTTAACATTTCACCGCATGTATTTAACCTGTATCGTCTGGAGTTGTTATTTGGAATTTATGTTGTTTCAAACACCTCGGCTATCTAAGTCGGTACTGTTGAATAATTTGAATGTTTTCCCATTCCTTTCACTTACTGAAATCAGATTGCCTCAAATCATTTAGTAGACCTTATGCTACTAAAAAATAAGCCTATAATTCCTCACGGGTTTTGCTTTCATAAGGTGTCATTTTGCATGCATCCAAGTTAAATCGTGTTTGGCTTATCGGCATTAATTTCCGCTGGGTTTGCTTGTGTTAAGGGTTCAATGTGTATTACTGATCACATTTAATAAGTGAGAGTATGCCAGTTGCTTTGCTCTGCATCATCTAGTCACAATCAGTCAAATTACTTATTTCAACATTTTATACACTTTGTTTATCAGATTTCACGGGGAAATGTTTGCTGAAATGCCTTTCATTGGGACGCGTCACATTTATAGGCATCAGGGGATGTGCAGTAGGTTGTTCTCTGCCATAGAAATGGTAACTTTACACACTGTTCATATTTCATGTTTGGCATGCCTATAGCCTGGTTGACATGTTGTCTGACCAATCTGGCTAGTAGACTTGATTTATGGAATGATAACTTTTTGTCAACTAATGATTTGTGATTAATAAAATTCAGGCTCTGCGATTGTTCAAGGTTGAAAAACTTGTCATACCTGCTATACCAGAGCTCATGCATACATGGACTGAAGTGTTCAGATTCAATCCTATAACAGATCCGGACAAGAAGAAACTAAGGTCCATGAATATCCTCGTATTTCCTGGCGTAGACATGTTGCAGAAGCTTCTATTGGAGCAGAATCATTTAAAAACAGTTGCAGTGTGCACAGGTTTGCACTCCATGATACATATATAGAAATATCACCGCTTCATTGTAATTCTGGATCTCACCTTATTTCACCATCCATTTCCAGCTGCGAAGTCATCTACTCTTGACGGATCTCCTAAGATATTAATCAACTCTAACAAAAAGCGACCAGCTGGAATTGTTCAAGATGATAGTGACGGGGCCTTCCATAGCAGACAGGTGACAGAAAACCAAGAAGATACATCTGCTTCAGATTCTGCTTCGGATTCTGAATCTGATTCCGATCCATCTCATCCAACTAGTCCTTTGGACATTCCACCTAGGATTAGTGTGAGCATTGGTAGGGAGGACAATAAGGATACATCCAAAGCAGAAGGCGAGGAGGGACCGGAAGAAACAACTACACTTGACAAACAAGACGCAGAGGATGAAGTTGATATCAGCAATGCTAATGACAATGACCAAATAGCAGCAAAGAGAACAAGTTTTATATCTGAAAGTCCCTCCTAAGAGGGAGTCAGGAGAACCGCGGTTGAAGTTTTCCACTGAAAATGTAGCCATCGAAGCATATGTGCTTTAAAATGGTTTTATGTAGTTGGTTGGGACTTGGGTGGTATAGGGAAGGATGGAGTTTCTCAGAGTGCATACTAAGATGATGCAGCAACTATATTATTAGATGGAGCTTAGTTTGCAGATGGCTCTATCGCTTATGGTGTGTGAATTAGTAGTCATGTAATCGACAACAATGATTAACTTCCACATATTTATCATTAACCCTGATTATATATGTATAAAAGTTCAACTTGAAAAAAGACGAGGACTTTGTTGTGCCTTTAACACAAGCTCACATTGTCTTTAAAACACTGTAATGATCATCAAAATGGCTGCACCGTTGACCTGTTTTTTTAGAATCTCTTTGCATAAAAATCAAACATTATCTGTCAGAGTTTGAGTATAATTAACAATAAATGATGGCACGTTACATCGTTTCCAAAGTGTGGATAAGATGTGAGAGCACAACGAGTACGATTCCACGTGGCAGCGTCGCATTCGAAATCCACCAACTCCAAATGACACTTCAAACCTCCGAACAGACTTTGGTATATTTTGAGAACATTTAATTCATATTTAAATCTGTCCCGATTTCAGATCAGTTTCAATCAATCTCACTCATCACATCATCTCGATTCTTTTCCGACCAAAAAATGTTGGCGATTTTCGATAAATCAGTTGCCAAGAGCCCCGAGGCGCTGCAGATTTCCGACTTGTCCGGATCTATCTCGGCTTTGAAAGATGGATTTCTGGCGAATGAGTTCTCGAATCTTCATCCGGGATCCGTCATCGTCAATCTTGACTCCGCTGGTATCATGGCTCACTCCGTCGGGAAGCAGAACCCCTTCCTCCCTAGGTAATCATCGATCTCTCGTATTGATAAAGTGGTGATAGAATTTGAATGTTGATGATAAAATTTGTTGAATGTTGATCATCTCGTTTTCTGTTTTTTTGGATTTTTTAAACAATTTGTGTAATGGAAAAGTGGTGATTTTGAATCCTTGTTGTTCTTTTGTTATGAATCATTTTTGATTTAATGTTGATATGGAAATATGCGTACTGATAAACTCTTATTTCTCTACTCAAGATGCTTGTTTTTCGGATTCTCTAGCATTGTTAGTCTTTTGTATGTTACGGTGCATGCAATACAGATTTGAAGTGAGATTTGACTTCTCGTTATTTGTTGGTTTCAGGTCTTGTATGATTCTAAAATATATTAGTTTTCACGAGCACAACTCAAGCTCAATATTGAAAAAAATTCTGACTGTTTTTCTCCTTTGTACAGGATTTTTGCTGTTTTGGATGATATGTTTTGCCTATTTCAAGGCCATGTTGATAACATAGCTAACCTGAAAAACCAGTACGGTCTCACCAAGACAGCCAATGAGGCAACTATTGTCATTGAAGCTTACAGAACCTTAAGAGACCGAGGACCTTACCCTCCTGAACAAGTTGTCAGAGATTTCAATGGCAAATTTTCCTTCATTCTGTATGATTCAGTGGCGAAATGCGCATTCATAGGAGCTGTAAGTAATACCTACTTATTTTTGGTTCATTGTGTTTAATAAACTATCCTTCATGGCAGAAATTGATTTCATTATGGAATATAGTGGTTATTAGTTGGCTTAGCTTCCCACCTTTTGTTCATGTGTAGGATGCTGAGGGTAGTGTTCCTTTTTACTGGGGAACTGATGCGGATAGCTGTCTTGTTCTGTCTGATGATGCTGACATTGTTAAAAAGGGCTGTGGCAAATCTTTTGCTCCTTTCCCAAAAGGTGATGTCTGTTTTGGTTATGTGTAACTTGTACAATTTGAAATATCATCCTTACTTTCCCATGTCCATTATGCTTGAATTGTGCTCAACTGCTCATGCATGGCAATTTTTGCCACTATGGTCAATGGTTGATTGTGTCATTGATTTGGTTATACAAGGAACTTTAGTGTTGTGTTCTGTTCAAGTTTAATTAAAGCTGATTTTCTTCTTGCTTTGGCAATTGTCATTATTTTGCTTCCAAAACGTTTTTCATTGAAGATGACTGCAAGAATGTTCTTGTCTCTATGTTTCTTTTGTGCTCTTCATCTTACCCAGTTACATATGGATCTAATTATGTTATAATATTAGGCTGTAAACTCATTAGTCATCCAATTGTCATATCATATTGGTAGTATCGTTGTACATGAATCAGGGACTTCATTTATTTTCAGGCTGTTTCTTCACGACATCTGGTGGTTTGAGGAGCTTTGAGCACCCATCCAAAGAACTGAAACCAGTCCCTAGAATCGACAGTCAGGGTGATGTATGTGGTGCTACATTCAAGGTCGATCAAGACTCAAAGAAGGAGAGTAGTGGTATGAAAAAAGTTGGGAGTGAAGCAAACTGGTCAACTAACTACTGAGCCTAAATTCTGCATCATTATCAGTATGATGTATGCTTAAGCCAAATGAAGAGAATACCATGTATTATGCTATGTGCTACAAAATGCTAGCTCTCCATGTTTCGATCAGTTTACTGTTTCACAACTTTCATCATTTCCACGGAGTTTTTTTAATGCTTCCATAATGTTAGACTCGCTTTCATCTTTCATGTTCAATTATCGTGATTAAATGTGTCAAATAAAGATTAGAGTGAGTATGAGTGCGGATTAGATGTTAAAAAAGTATAACTACATCCAAAGCAGGGTTGGTATGGTTTTGGAACTCTCTGTTGGCTTCAGAAATTAAAATTATAATCATACTGTGGTGAATGGATTCGATATTAATAATCAAATGATTTATGCTCATTGAAGAATTTAGAGAAAAAAAAAGATTATTAATTTAACAGGGAGAAAATAAAATATAAGAATAAAAAATGCATGAAAATAAAAGTAAAGAAAAATCGAAGAAGTTAAAAATAATTTGAAAAAAAGTAGTGCTCGCCGCCACAGCTGTAAAATATAAATAAGAAAATAAAAAAGTACGACATAGTAATAAAATAGAAAAAATGAGTTGAAGAGCTCCGTCTCCGTCCGGAATCGAATCAAATCAATCCGTATGGCGTCGCATCCGTTCGCGATGTCCCTCTCTCCACTCTCCGCCAATCTCACCAACGCCTCGTTTCCACGTCATCCTCCCTCTCGCACCCACCACTTCCCATCCCGCCGGTCATACAACCTCCGTCGCAAAATCGCAACCGCGGCTGCCTTGATCGAACCTGATGGCGGAAGACTCGTCAACCTCGTTGCAAGCGAACCTTCTAGGGTTCCGAAGATGCTTGAGGAAGCTAGTTCGTTGCCACAAATCAAGCTGTCGAGTATTGATCTTCAGTGGGTTCATGTCCTGAGTCAAGGCTGGGCTAGTCCTCTTTCTGGCTTCATGACTGAATCTCAGTTCCTCCAAACACTTCATTTCAATTCGCTCCGGTTAGATGACGGTTCAATCGTCAATATGTCGGTGCCTATTGTGCTTCCTATTGATGATGTCCTCAAGGATATCATTGTGAAATCCAACTCCACTCGTGTCGCGTTGCTCCATCCCCACAACCACAATCCAATAGCTATTTTGTCCAAGTAATTTTCTACTTGTTGTTTTTATCCTTTCCGATGAGTATTCAATGCTTTGTGTTTTGTTGTTATGAATTTATATGTTTTTTAGAATATGTCAGCATTGAGATTTACAAGCACCATAAGGAGGAGCGAATAGCCAGGACATGGGGAACCACTGCGCGTGGTTTACCATATGTTGAGGAAGCTATTATCAATGCTGGAAATTGGCTCATTGGTGGTGACTTGGAAGTTATTGAGGAAGTCAAGTATGATGATGGTCTTGACCGGTTCCGTTTGTCTCCAGCTCAGCTGCGTGAGGAGCTTACTAAGAGAAATGCTGATGCAGTTTTTTGCTTTTCCAGCTCAGAATCCTGTTCATAATGGGCATGCTTTGCTCATGACTGATACTCGCCGAAGGCTGCTTGCGATGGGGTATGAGAATCCTATCTTGTTGCTGAACCCGCTGGGTGGTTTCACAAAGGCTGATGATGTGCCCCTTAATTGGCGAATGAAACAACACGAAAAGGTCTCTTCATTTGTAAAATTTCAACTACTCTTTCATGTTCTTAATTATTATCTGTTAAGCGTAATCTTCTCGTAACCACACGCAGGTACTTGAAGATGGTGTTCTTGATCCTGCTACAACGATAGTGTCTATATTTCCATCTCCTATGCTCTATGCTGGTCCAACTGAAGTGCAATGGCATGCCAAGGCACGCATCAATGCAGGGGCCAATTTCTACATTGTAGGGCGAGATCCAGCAGGAATGAGTCACCCAATTGAGAAAAGAGATCTCTATGATGCTGATCATGGGAAAAAGGTTTTGAGCATGGCTCCTGGACTTGAGCGCTTAAATATACTTCCTTTCAAGGTACATGTTCTTGATTATTTCCTTTCGGATTTGGTCTTCATTGATCAGTATTGCAAGCTAGTTCTAAAATTTTACACATGTGTATATTTATTTCAGGTTGCGGCATATGATAAGACTCAAAGCAAAATGGCTTTCTTTGATCCATCAAGGGCTGAAGACTTTCTGTTCATTTCCGGAACCAAGGTGCGTAGCATAGTTTTTCTTATTTCCAGTTCCCTGAAATCTTTCCATGGTATACCCAAGTTTTATTACGAGATTCTGGTTGAGCTTTGAGTATCTTTGTGAGCAATGTTATACAAGCATCATCAAAACATCTGTTGTTATTTTTGCAATGCGATAAAACTTGTATGCTTTTCCATTTGCAGATGCGAACCCTTGCCAAGAACAGAGAAAATCCACCTGAGGGATTCATGTGCCCTGGTGGTTGGAAAGTCCTTGTGGAGTACTATGAGAGTTTGGGACCTTCAACTGCAGATAATGGCAAACACCCTGGTGCAGTTGCTGCTTAAATGGAGCCAGCAGTACCTGGGTTTCCACGTTCAGTGAACGCCTGTTCAATTTCTTTTCCAATAAGCAGAATATGATCGGGGTCTTTGTTGTAATACGAATTACACAACCTCGTACAACTTTCATCAGCTGCAAGTGTGATCAATTATTGTTGTATCTTTAACAGTTCAATAACTACTGTTTACTATGTTTTCTTAATGCTGCTGCCTCCTTTTTTCATCCAAATATGAATTCACAACCGCAAACAAATATTTACAATGTACACCAACATATATGGAACAAACAGAAAATCACAATCTAAAAGAGGAAGAACTCTTCAACAAGATCTCCATTATGCCATATGCACTCTGGGAGAAATATTAAGGCAAAAAATAAGCTCTTAAATAAGTTCGTCCTAAACATGAAAAGACAGACGAACAGTTTCTTACATTATTTTGTTTGAAAGTGAATGACAGAAACTGAAATGTTTTTGTAGGCATTGCCCATCTTTGCAACAAAATTTCAAATTGGCATGTCCTTGGGGACTATTTGATCTTTAAGCCACATATATATGGGGACAAGTACATAGTAACCTCCAGCTGTTGCACCAAGAATCAGGCGAAATAAGAAAATAATTGGATTGACTGGTTGTGCAACATCCTCTGCTTTGGGGCCAAGCTGAAATCAGAACACGTTTATGATTAGCGGAAAAGAGAAAGTGGCTTAGCTGAAGGTCAATGAAAATCAGGATACAACACTTGGGACCCATAAAGCCTCAGGATGCGAAAAATATAAAGTTCTATTATTAGGCGTCCAAGCCTCGAGGAGACAAAGTAAAGATCAGTAGCCAAAAAGTAAACATCAGTAACTTCAGTCAAAACTACTCTAAAATTAGGGGGATTTTGGTATTGATTTTCAAAGGCGATGGAGATATGAGTCAAAAAAAAGAGGAGACTCGGTGGTGAGTCTCAGAAATTTTATGCTACAGAAGCGGAAAAGCGAGGGATATCTATTGGGTGTTATATGACATTCAATTTTTTGTGTGACATTTTTTGGGGTTTTTTTCTACTTTTTTTTTGTAAATGATGTTTTAAGAACACATTCTGATAGTTCCCTTGAGATATAAATTAATGCAAGAGAATAATGACTTGCCTGCAAAGGAGAATCACCAGCCAAAGGCTTGACACCGGTAACCGAGCATCCCATAATCAAACCATGACGACGCACACCACGATACCACTTTGGTCCAATTCTTTTCAGCTGAACATCCTCAAAACCAGCATTTCGAAACCACTCAATATACTCTTCCTCTTTGGGAAAAAGCATCCACGCATCAGCAAAAAAGCGTGACAACCAAAATGTAGGATACACAGGACCAATTAAGCACGCTTTTCCCCCTACCTTCAACACCCTGTACGCCTCCTTAATCCCCCTCTGAGGATCCGGCCAGTACTCAATACTAAACAAAAAATCCTATCAACCAACAATATACACATATACGAAACAAACATACAAGTACATAAAAAAGAGATACCTTCCAGCTGAGACGTAACGATCGGCATAATCAGTAGCAAACGGAAGATCCTCAGCATCACCTAAAACAATATTACACTCCTTAAGAGGCTCCTTTTCCTTAGCCTTCGCAAGTTGGTGAGGGGATTGATCTAAAATTGTAACATTCTTAGCATCAACTGTCTGAACAATCCCCAACGTCGTAAACCCAGTCCCACCACCAACATCGACCACAACGAGATTAGGGTCAGATAAATCAGCTGGTTGAAGAGCGTCTAACCGCATGTCTTCAGTCCAGTGTCCAGGGTTTATGATATGGTCATATACGATTGAGAGGAATCTGTAAAACCAGAAAGCTTCCTTTTTGTGCTGGATGAGTCTCAGTTGATTCGGGGGCCGAGGGGATGCGGTAGGAGGGGTAGTTGTTGTGCTGCATCTGAGGGGTTTAAGGCGGAGACTGTTGTGGTGGAGATGAGTGAATGTTGAAGGGTTGCGGGTAGGATTGAGTGGTCGGAATTGAAGCGGGGATGTGGTGGTGGGTCTGGTGAGAGTGAGGGTTGTTGAAGACATTTTCGATTAAACGAGGTGGAAGGAAGATGCTGTTGTTAACTCACCTACGTACGACAGCGGTCTCGCCACGAGATTGGGTTTATTAGTACGGCTCTTGAGATCCATCACATCCCATCATCTGTCAAATACTCCTTCCGTCCCATTATATTTGTCCATTTTGATTATTTTATACCTCATAAATAACAATAAAAATAGACAATTTTTTTGGGAGGAGTATAATAAATAAATAATCCATGTTTGTGTAATTTTTTTTCCAAAATATATTGATATAAGGAAAGGTTAAAATGAGATTTGATCTCAATTTTTTATTATGATCAAATTAAATTGTTCATGTTTTTTTGTTAATTAATCATCCAGTTTAATTAAAAAGGCAACTTAATCGTAAATGTTGGATTAACTAAATCATCCGTTGAGCTGTTTCATCTCATAAATATTTACTATTTTTCTAGATTTAAACATTAATAATATAATACAATAGTTGGTGGTGTCCTAGTGGATATACATAATAGATGAAATTACCTCTAAACATTATTGTTTCTTTAGAAATTCGATTTATTATTTAGTTTTGGGTAAAAATAATTTTCATACTTTTGTGTGTGATGATATAAGATTAGATGAGTGGTTGAAGTCTTTATATCTCAGATATGTGTTAACTTTGAAGGAATTTGTATTGGGAAATTCAAGTTTGTTTCTTATCTCATTTCTTCAACATTTTGAATAATCTATTAAATGAAATAATCTGTTATTTAAATAGTTTTACTTTTTGTGTCAATAAATGTTGGTGCTTTTGGGCTGACATTATTAGCATAAGAGGATACTGGTAATCGTAATTGTTTTTTGGATACAGTTTATATGTTGAACATAATTTTGATGTCAAGTGTTAAAACATGTTTTATAAGTGAAAAGAAATAATTCATTTATTTTAATGAGAGACCTTCCGTATGTGTAATCCAGAAAGACCAGACATGCCTCAACGGTATTGCCTCGTCTTTGCGTTACCGTGTGAAGTTATAAGTTGACAATTTTTTCACCTTATTACGATTTTAAACTCATGAATTAGATTATAATTTGTTGTAACGTGTTTATAATGTCTATATGCACCCGGAGGATCCTCTTTAATGAACAAAAGGGAAAACAATTAATGATAATATTTTCATATGAATTATGTAGATTGACAGCGCGTCATTGTGCAATGTAAATTTAAATTTATAATCCTACTAAATACTAGTGTAACAATAGGTAGTGCCGAACCCAAGAGAAAGTAATCTGGTCTAAAAGTTTGTACTACTAAGTTTGTACTACTAATCCTACTCCTAGAAGGAACTTTTTTGAGATTGGTTTAAAGCTAACAACCAAGGATTTTACTAATAAAAGAAAAACACTGTTCAAGGAATATCGTTGCAACCAATAATCACAAAACAAACACGAATCAATTTAGTAAATTATAATTGTTCTCATTAGATAGCCCCGCTAGAGATCTTATCTAATTCTAGTTCAATCTCATATCTTTCAATTAAAAACATCCAATTAAAATGAACAGGTCCTTTAAGCAAAAGTTGGTTTGACAAATAATCATAAGGTAAATGATCATTATTGTGAGAAAGAATGCAAAAATTTGCTCAACTAACATAAAACGGTATCCGCATTCAATTGGATAACGTCTCCCTCTTCAATTCTCTATTAAGTAACTTAGGAAACCACCTAGATATTTATATAGAGGGCGTCTCTGGTGGGTCTGGTACTATTTGGTGAGTCTGTGAGTCCAGATCTGGACCTCACATCTGATTAATAGAAAGCTCTGTATTGTGACACGTGTCTGGTGGGTTTAAATTTAGTTTGGTTAGTATTGAATGGGGGGTTAATGTGTCGAGGGTAGTTTGGTCTTTGTGTCAGTCTCTCACCTTCTGACACCTACGCTCCTCTGACGCCTCTCACCCGCTCTTCTGTCAGTCTCTCACCTTCTCTCACCTTCTCTCACCTTCTCAACCAAACTCACCTTCTCACGTTCAAACCATCTCGCAGCGGGGAAAGAGAAAATCGAAACCAGAGAGATGACGAAGTGGAGACCGTCGTGGGTCTGGATGGAGATCGGGATCTGAATCTAAATCCGGATGCGGCGACGACGAACGATTGGTCTCGGATCGTCTCAGCGAGATAGTTTGAGGAGATCTGTTTGTTTGAGGAGGCCGAGTTTGCGACGACGACGATGATTGTTTGAGGAGGCCGAGTTTGCGGGAGGCGGCGAGGTTTTTGCGACGGGCGAGCAGCAGGAGGATGATGCGGGAGCCGTCGATGATGGTGAGGGAGACGGCGGCTGAGCAGCTAGAGGAGAGGCAGAGTGATTGGGCGTATTCGAAGCCGGTGGTGGTGTTGGATATGATTTGGAATTTCGCATTTGTGGTGGTGGCTGCTGTGAATTTCGCATCTGTCGGTACTGAAATTAGGGTTTTCACTTTAGATGTCAAGTTTTGAACTTGTAGATCTGTTTGTGTATTTTCAATTTTTAATATATGCTGATGTTTTGGAGTTTTGAATCTGCCAATTTTCGGCATTGTTGCAGTTGATGTTGAATTGGGCTTTAACTGTAGATCTGTTTGTTGTAGATCTGTGAATTGGGCATTGTTGCAGCCAAAGTTGGAGGTGGCAATTTCCACTCGCAGAATACGTCACAGAGTAACTTCTTTCTTTTGTGCATTAGCTTTCACAATGTAAAAATTGTATCAACTGTCAGCAATGTCTTTGTCGTGATGTTGTTCAAGTTGTTGATAGTCTTGGCCCATTCCGTCATGAGTAAGCCTGACTAGTGGCTATGTACGTTGTGAATTTGCTTTTTATAGTACTGGAGTTGTCAAATTTTGTTTGATATAATTGATAAGTCCAGTATGATGCAAGTATCAATCATGGCTAGTAGTGATGCTGTTTGTTTTCTAGGCACTGCATCACTCTTTTGATGTTGCATTTTGGTCGTACTGCATTTCGTTTTGAAGGGTGAGTATGTTAGGTGGATATTTGACGTGAATTCTGTCATTGTGTTTAAAGTTGCATTTTATAGTTGCATTTTATTGTTGCATTTTATAGTTGCATTTTATGTTTGCATTTTTATAGTTGCATTTTATAGTTGCATTTTATAGTTGCATTTTATGTTTGCATTTTATAGTTGCATTTTATGTTTGCATTTTATAGTTGCATTTTATAGTTGCATTTTATAAATGCATATGATAAATGCATTTTAAATAGAAGTTGCCGATTTTATAGTTTGATTTTAGCTCGTGCATTTAAGTTTTGCACTTTATTGTTGCATTTTGGTGTTGCATTCATGGTTATCTGTTTGTATAAAATTGTGTATATAATTGCATTTTGTTTCATTGATTTGATCATTACCCATTTCTCAATCTTTTGACTATTACTCTGATGTTTATTGATTATTGCTTTCATGTTTACCTAATGTGTATTATGTTGTTTGTTCGTAAAGCTGAGATTTTTAATGTTTGTTTGTTTACGCAGGTGTTCTTCTTGCTGTGGTTGCCACCTTTGGAAGTGCATCAGCATGATCGATCAATATGGCTCATTCATTCATGCATGTAATGTGTCTTGTACACTTGTCATATGTTTTAGGATCAGGATCTGGTGTAGCGTGAAATTAATTTGTAATTTGTTTTTTTATTAATGCATTTTGATTGCATTTGTTAGATCATAATTTGTAATTTGATTACTACAAAGCCTGGTACAAGGAAATCAATTCGTAATTTGTAATTGCATTTGTTAGATCATACTGAAAACATTACTGTGAAGCCGGGTAAAAGCAACACAATGAACATGGAACACAATTGTAGCTTTAATGCAACTCTAAAATGCAACTGCAAAATGCAAGATCAAAATGCAAGTGTGAAATGCACATGTGAAATGCAGCAATTAAATGCGATAACTAAATAATGGAAATCATTTGTTACCGTACAACTATGATTACATCTGCCAACACAACACAAAAAAGGGTAAATGATACGGAAACATGTTAAATTTATACAAAAAAAGCAATACAATGAACATGGAACACATTTGTAGACTTAATGCAACTGTAAAAATGCAACTGCAAAATGCAAGATCTAAATGCATGTATGAAATGCACATGTGAAATGCATACTGAAAGTGCAAGTGGGAAAAAATGCAACTATAGGATGCAACTACAAAGTGCAATAGTAAGGTGCACATGTGGGTGCAACAGTTAAAATGCAGTTGAGAGTGGGATTATTTGGTTTACAAACGGGTTAGAATGGGTTGAGATATGAAAATGATGGGAAATGAAAAGCTTAGATTATGAAAATGGTGGGATTGATTAAGGAGAGAGGGTTTGGATTATGAAAATGGTGGGGAAATGAAAAAGCTTGAATTATGAAAATGTGGATTGATTAAGGAGAGAGGGTTTGGATTATGAAAATGGTGGGGAAATGAAAAAGCTTGAATTATGAAAATGGTGGGAAATGAAAAACTTGAATATGAAAATGGTGGATTGATTAAGGAGAGAGAGTTTGGATTTTGAAAATGGTGGGTTTGTAAGGAGAGAGGTATTGATTAGGAGAGAGGGAAAATAGTGGGTTTGTAAGGAGAGAGGGATTGCATTAAATGAACAATCTAATCATTGCATTAAATGCTACTAACTAAACTAACTAAAATGTAACTATTCCGAATTTGCCCTTTAGTTAGTTTTCAATAGAAAGTTAGTGGGACACGTGGACTCCTTTGACACCATTGATCTTAAACCATCCAAGGGCTAAGAGTTGGACTCATGGATCCACCAAATAGTAGTGGATCCACCAGAGTAATTCTCTATTTATATAAGTGGCTCTACGATATGTTATGGGAAATAATACCGAATAAAAATTTGAAGTAACTGTTGAAACATGATATGACAATTATGTGTCTTCAATCTAATGAACTTCTTATCATTCAGATTGATTTTGTTCTTCAAACTTTCGGCATAACTATGCAGATATTTGACATTTTAATTGATCATATCAAGTATCTTCTCTTTGGGTAGCACTGTGTAAAATGCTTGGGGTAATTTATTGTATTTCGGTCATAGAGACTTCTTACTCCCTGTAGGACCTAACTGAGCATTCATAAAAGGGTAAATTACAGAAAACCACCCCTATAATAGGGGTAATTACAGAAAACCACCCCTATAATAGGGGTAATTACAGAAAACCACCCCTATAATAGGTATTTACAGAAAACCACCCCAATAAATAGCTCCGTTAGCATTTCACCACCTCGTTACTATTCCGTTAGATAAATTATTAAAAAACTAAAAATATTATAAAATATTTAAATAAATTTATTTTTTAAAATAAAATAAAATAAATTTAAGTATATTTAATTAAAATTCACAGTATTTAATTAAGAATCATTATGTATATTTAATAAGAAAAAATTTATAAAAAATTGAAAACCTTCAAATATTATACTTTTAATTCAAATAATAACATTATACTTAGAAAAAAAAATCAAATAATATACTTATGAAATTATTAATATTAAAAATATATTCATCATTAGTTCATGAAATGATGTAATTAATGTGTTATTTCTTAAATCAAAATATTCAAATCATATGGTTTATGAAATTATACTATGTTTCACCAAATTAGTATATTAAATGTTATTTTATGAAATAATAACATTATACTTCACATAATAATTTAGGGTTTAGGGATTAAAATTAAAAGTCAATAGAGTATATAATATTAAAACAATTAATATATGATTTATTATCATTTATTTTAATTTATTACAATATGTTTAGTTTTCTTAATAATTTATCTTTTTTTATTTTTTTTATTTTTTTATTTTTTTATTTTTTTATTTTTTTATTTTTTTATTTTTTTATTTTTTTATTTTTTTATTTTTTTTTTTTTATTTTTTTATTTTTTTTATTTTTTTATTTTTTTATTTTTTTATTTTTTTATTTTTTTATTTTTTTATTTTTTTATTTTTTTTTTTTAATTTTTTCAAAAAATAAAAAAAATAAAAAAATAAAAAAATAAAAAATAATAATTTATCTAACGGAATAGTAATGAGAGGTGGTGAAATGCTAACGGAGCTATTTATAGAGGTGGTTTTCTGTAAATACCTATTATAGGGGTGGTTTTCTGTAATTACCCCTATTATACGGGTGTTTTCTGTAATTTACCCTTCCTAAAATCTTTCGACTTTCCCTCCATTCCAAAAATATTTTTCCAAATATAGTTCAAGTTATATTGTCAATCACATTTTTTCCGATATGCAAAACATCAAAGAATACAACTGACTTAATGTCTTCCAATATGAGAACTAATAAAAAAGAAGTTTGTGTGTCAAACAAAGTCTCTCAACATCGTTAGTTAGCATCTTCCGATGCAAGAAAAGTGTTGGATATCTTATATATACAATGTAACAAATCATATAAAATATCTAAAGAAATAAAATAAAGGAGTGATGTACTTATGACTTTGTATATTTGACAGAATTTAAGACTCGTAAGTAACGGCGTAGGTTCTCCCTATTCAACTTTGTCGCTAATTTGTTATCTACTTTCCTCTATTCATTTACAAGTATACAATACTTTTCATAAGAAATCATTCCAAATGCAGGATGGTGAGACCTCTGCTTTCGTTATGGAGGATGGTTTCTTGTTTCATGGGGTACAACTTTGTATTCTTGGCTACACCTTCAGTCCCTTATTCAAGAGCCACATAACGAGGGTCACGTGGGTTGTGATAGTACCATTCAGCTACTTGCTGGATCTAATTATTGGCCTTCGATGCGTAAAGCAATGGACATTTGTGGCTCGCTGTAGAGTGTGTCAGGTATATAATGGGACTGCTAGTGATGCCAGTTTATACATATCTTTATATATATCTGTCTAGCAGTAGTCTGACATCTGTATGGACTTTGTTCTAGGTCTTTCGAGGACCCAGCGTGGATGTGATTCAATATATGTGGTGGTGGATCGTTTCTCAAAGATGGCTCACTTTATACCGTGCAAGCGTACTGCAGACGTTGTTTTCGTGGCTCGGCTTTTCTTTCGTGAGGTATAAATTATTAATGGTCTCCCTTATACTATATTTTCCGGCTGTGATATTCGTTTTGTGAGTCATTTTTGGAGAAGTTTATGGAGCCTAGTAAACACTCAACTGAACTTCATTAGTACATATTACCCCCAAATTGATGGGCACATAGAGGTGGTTAACATATCCCTTGATAACCTTTTGCGTTGTCTAGTTGGAGACCACCCTAAGGCCTGAGATTTGAAGTTACGCCAAGCACGGTTTGCCTACAACCATGCAATTAATCGTAGCATAGGGTTCAATCCATTGCAAGTGGTGTATGGTATTCCTTTGAGGGGTCCCCTTGACCTGTTAACCCTTCCCAGCGAGGTCCTTATCCACGCGTTTGTAGATGTGTTTGTTGCTTAGCTAGCGAAGGTTCACGAGCAAACTCATTTCCGACTGGTGAAAAGCAACGCAAAGTACAAAGCACTTGCTGATCAAAAGTGGCAAGGTAGAATTCAAGGTTGGTGATTATATGTGGGCTATATTGAAAAAAGACAGTTCTCCAACTCACGAGTCTACTAAGTTTATTACGAAGAAAATAGGCTTAGTGAAGATTGTGGATAATATTAATGATAATGGTCATCGTGTGCGTTTGTGGAGCCATGTGCACACATCGCTTGTCTTCAACGTGTAACACCTAGTGCCATAAGTGGGTGACTCGTCTTCTGAGAATGGCAACATGTATAGGCCGAATCCTTGATGGAGCATATTTATACGATCCATTATTGTCTTATTTCCGTTATTCTTATATGCTTTATTTGCAAAGTATTACCTTGTTGTAGTGTTTTGCGTTTCAGGCATATTTGGAGTGTAATGGAGATTTTACACGCTTATCGAGCAATTCTAGACGAATTCAGAGCACGGAAACGAAGAAAAAGCTGGATGACATCATGCTGACGTCAGACATGGACGCTGAAGAGATTATTTCCGCGGACGCTGAAGAATTTATTTAATTCTTAAGGGTCCGCGGGAAATATTCATTAAGGGTCCGCGGATCTGTCTGGCCCAGCCCAATTCGACATCTCTAGCTACATTATAAATAGGGTGTTAACCCTAATTCAAAAGGGAGCCGGGACGGCCACAAGCAAAGTTTTCCTCTTCAAACTCTTTAGATTAATGTTTTGTAGTGGTAGCTAATTTCCCTACAGTTTGGGGAATTGAGTTGCAACTTTGTATGAGTCCATTGAATAGCATGTTTTAATTTAGTGAATTCTGTTCTTGTTATGAATTGCATGCTTTGTTATTTGCTTGACCTAGCCTAGCGGTGAAATTAGGTTTATATCAATTGCATGATATTTAATTGAGTTGTCATAGTAGCAAAGCCTAGCGGTGGAGCTATTGTGGTAGTTGGATTAGGTTATTGTTACATCTTCTTGAGACTCTAGCGGGTAATAGAAGGTAGAACTAGAATTAGGTAACAACCCTAGCGGGACTATCTAATTAGAACAATTATAATTTACTAGATTGATGCATGTCTGGTCTATAGTTACTGGTTGTAACGAAATTCCCTGAACTGTGTTTTTCTTTTATTAGTAGTTTTAGTTTTCAAACCTTTCAAAACCCCCTTGATAGGAGTAGGACTAGCTAGTAGCATAACTCTTAGGCTAGATTACTTTTCCTTGGGTTCGACCCTGCTTATTGCTATACTAGTTTTGAGTAGGTTTATAAATTTAGATTTGCAGTGCACAACGACGCGCTGTCAATCCTATCCATTCCAGAAGGAATGATACAGAGCAAAGAGCAGCGAGAGTTTCTGAAAGAAATGAGACCATCCAAAGAACGTGCTCATTAGCAGTTTTCGTTGTTTTCAAGAGTTCGGTGTCAGATTTGGCTCATAATACCTTGTTTCAAAGAGAACGAAGAGTCCTTTTTTGGGTATCCGAGTCCGTTTACTATTTTAATGTTTTAACGTTTTTCGAATATTTTTAAATTTTATTTTTAAATTTTGACTTTCCATATTTAAAAGGGAGTGGCTAGTATTGTCACATAAAATGATTTTTTTTGATAAAAGAGGGCAGTAGCCCAATGAGTACAATATGAGGACTTAAAAAGCTAAATATAATTTAGCCTGACTCGAAATTACAGAAAGATATGAAAATAACGAAAAGAGTTAAACGAATCATTTGCCTCGCTCAGCACTACGCGATAATCGGGAATAACTGACAAGAGAACTAAACAAATTGCAACATAATACGAAAGGATTACAATATAGAAATATAAATAAAGCTGATAGATGCAAGCATCCAAGCAAGCAACTGCATGGATGTTTGTGAGCAAAGTGCGTGGAGCAAGACAGCCAAGCAAGGAGGTGATGTGGAGGATGGCAGCCAAGCAAGGAGGTGATGTGGAGGATGTCATCCAAGCAAGGAGGTGACGCGTGGATGCATGTGAAGAAAGAAACTCAACAAATCGTACACGGCAGTAATGGAAGAACTGAACCGCGACGCACGCCGGTGAAGAAAGAGATTCATCAGTGACGAACCAGCGACTAAAAAAACACATGTTAATAACTAACATAAAAGACATAATTCCCTTAAAAGTCACACAATTGAACGGACATGTTTATCCCAGAAGCTCTCTCCTCTCTCTTTAAACTCTTCCGCCGTTCCTCCGTCCACTGACTGTCTCCGCTTCGGAGGTTTACAGTTCAGTGCTGCATGGTGGTTCGCGTGTTGGGTTTGGTGACTGGTTGTAGAGTGTTGCTGGTGTTCTCTCCAGATATGACGACCGCCGGTTCTCTAACGTAATCTTTCACCGCCGTCTTCGTGTCTGAGGGAGCTTCGTTCCATTGTACAGTCTTCTCTATTTTGATGGCTTGTTGTCTTTGGTTTGAGTTTGTTATTTTGGGCTGTCGGCAGGGCTTTAGGGTTTCTTTGATACTTCTGTCAGCGGTGTTTAGTTCCCTTCGGTGGGTGTTTTTTTGCTGCGACTGGTTTCGGCCGGTTAGCTTTTGATTCGGTTGATCGGCTGGCTGTGGGTGTGGTTTTTTGGGGCTGCCGGTCTTCGGCTGTGTTCTTTACTGTCGGTGGACTTTTTGGTGTCGTTCGTGACGATTGCTGCGCCGACAGTTTCTGTCCTGGACGGCTTTAGCGATCACCGGGCATCCTTCGGCCGTCTATAGGGTTGTTTTGCTGCGACTGCAGCTTGGTCTTCTTCCACCTGCTGGTCTGATGGCTGTCCGTTGGCGGCTGCTCCGACGAGGTTTGGTGGAAAGCGTTTTTCCGGCTGAGACACGTGGCATCTGTTTCGGCTGTCCCCTTCGGCGTGTTCTACTCTGGACACGTGTCCATTCGCTACGTTCACTTCGCTGGACACGTTTTGTACAATCACGCCTTCTTTCGGACGCGTGGCAATGCTGGATTAGTTTGCGTGACAACTTCTGGTGTGGACACGTATCCCACCCTTTGTTTGATTTCAGATCCCTTAGCGCACGTCCTCTGTTTCCTGCATCTCTGCTACTGTGTTCTGCAAATCAATCTCCGGACTATTCTGGACAGCTGGGGTTCCCAGATGACTTCATGAAATTTCATGCTCAAATTCTTAAATTATAACGGACTTCTTCGTGCTCTTGTAATTCAGACTGGTCCTTCGGTTGGTGCTCACAGTCTCGAGCTTCTGTCAAATTTATTTCGATATTTTTTAGGTACTGAGGCAAAGTACCTCGTTCACTCTATGCTTTGATTAATTTATATTTGTGTTCGAGGTCTCCTTTCGCTAGTCGATTGGAATTAAGTCCTCTGTTATGTACCGCTTGAGTCTTTGTACTCTTTTTATCAAAAAAAAAAAGTCACACAATTGATTTTTTTGATTGAAATGGGCAGTTTCTCAAAGAGTAAATACTAGGAGTTAAACAGCTAAATAAAATTTAGCCTGATTTGAAATAACAGAAAAAAAATATAATACTAGTGATAAGAGTTCAATCGAATCATTTGCCTCGCTCACTACTACGCTATAATCAAAAAATCCTATAACAAGCTAAACAAAATGAAACATTAAACGTGAAGATAAAAATACGAAGAAACTAAAAGTGAGACAAGCAGCTAAGCTGAAGCAGGTAGCCAGGTGTAAGCATTCGGCAAACCGGTTGACAAGCAAGCAGCTGTTGCTAAGCAGGTAGCTGCAACCAAACAGGTAGCTACAACCAAAATAGCAGAACAACTCTCACGCTTTAGAAAATCACCGGCAACGAGAAGAGGTAACGGTCGGGAACGTTTCAAACGGACGTAAAACAACGTGAAAGAATTCTCATAACTTATAGACTGAGAAATAGAGAAATTCCTTCATGAAGATAAAGGGTTTCCAAAAATTCTCTTAGTTTAAAAGCTAGAGAGAAGCGAGAGCTTTCTCAACGAAGAGAGAAAAAGCCCTTAAAGTCACACAATTGATTTTTTTACTGAAACGGCTTTAAGCCACAGAAATACAAGGGGGGACTTTACAAGTTAGACAAATCTAGCCGGACTTTCAGACAAAACAAATACAACAAGTAAACCTGAGTCATGAAAGTCACTTTGCCTACCTCAACACAAAATTATAATTAACCTAAACTAAAAAAGACACGTCAATAAAAATTCATCTTTATCATCACCATAAGTTGACACGTGTACTGAAAAACATCTTCATCACCATAGGAACCACCGCTGCCAGCCGCGTTGCCAGCAACCATCCGCCACCAAACACCAACCAAAACCACAACCACCACAAGGCGCCCTCTAAACCTCACACCAAGCTCCCGCATCTCCACCACAGAGATCCACCACAGACAGCTACTGCAGCAACCACAAGCCTCCACAAGGCGCCCTCTAAACCTCCACACCAAGCTCCCGCATCTCCACCACAAGATCCACCACAGACAGCTACTGCAGCAACCACAAGCCTCCACAAAGCAGCCACAACAACCACCACAGCCGCCGCAAGGCACCACCTTAAAAACCTCCACCACCGACTTACACTCACCACAAACAAAACAAATACCCCAAAACACCACTCAAACACCACCCACAACCTAAGTAGATGTAGTCACAATTACACTGATCGAAACAAAACTCAGCATATGATGAAAAGAAATAGGATTGAAGATGAAGATTATGAACCCTATTTTAATTTCTAAAAATTCTCTCTCCTAAAAGAAAGAGAAAATTCTTTCTCCTAAAAGGAAGAGAAAAATCTCTCTCTAAAACAAGAAGAGAAAGAGACTTAAGTCACACTATTGATTTTTTATTGAAGTTCTATTTCCTTTGAATGTTTATCCAAGCGCGTACGCTATATTGCACTATCCTTCATATAAATGTGACAGGCAATTAGGTGCGTCGCATGTGTTCTTCTTAAACAATTACCTAAATAACGACATATTACATTTTCAAATAAGTAGCATTAGATTTTTATGCAACCAAGCCAAGAGTAAACCTAAATTTGTGACGTTTACATATGATACAACCTTTGATTTTGGTTGCATTGTTGTACAAAATAAATAAATGTTATCGAAAAATCAATATTGTAAGTTGTCCGACTTTAGACAGCCCCATGCAACCTCTTCTAGCAGCCAGTGACGATCATCGTCAAACAAGGATGTGAAATCATTAGACTCATGATGATCATCTATGATCTCTCCCTGTAGAGGTAAGTCATACTCTGGAAGTACTAGAGAAGCAGAATCAGTGTGCAGGTGATCATCAGCATTGCTTGAACTGGCTCCTGGATTACCAATAAATTCCGTAAACTTTATGATGTCATCCAAGTTGAAGTCCAGGTCCAAGTCCAACTCACCTTCATCCAAACTCCATGAATCCTCCTTTCTGTCAACTTCTGGGTTTGAGCCGGTACAGTTTTTATTTACCATGTCGTAGCTGATGTTGTTGGAGTTTGACTTATGGGTTTGAATCAATGGAAATTCTTTATTTTTCTCTGAGAGCAAATGAGTGGAATTCTGCTGCGGCTGAGGCTGGAGCTTTTTGATGATATTTTTATTTGATCCAAGTTTTTTTGATAAGTTGGTATTCCAATAATTCTTGATTTCATAATCTGTTCGTCCTGGTAGCCTTCCCGCAATTAACGACCATCTGTTTCATATCAAAAGAAAATGCCCAAGTTAGTTAACTTAGTTTCATCGAAACCAAAAATAATTTCTCAGTTTTACACCTTCCACTTTTATCCCAATGTGTCTAACTAGACTTACTTGTTACCAAGAATCTATGGAGTCTTATGATGAGATCTTCTTCATCGGGCGATATGTTGCCTCTCTTGATGTCAGGCCTTAAGTAGTTCAACCACCGAAGCCTGCAGCTCTTTCCGCATCTTTTCAACCCTGCACCCATCAATAATAACGTACTTCTTCAATTGCTTCTTCTACAAATACAAAACATTTTCCACAATATCACATTACTATAAATTAAATACGTACCTGCTTCTTTAGGCAAATTTCGCCATTTTCCCTCCCCATGTCTCATTACATATTCAACCAACCTACGATCCTCCATTGCCGTCCACGCTCCCTTATTCAGTCCCTCCTTTACACAACACGGATTCCTACCCATTTCTAAACCTGTGATTATTTCTTACACAACGTACTTAATACACTTGTGTGATCTTGAGTCCAAGTGTGTGGGTGAGTGCGAGTGTGAGTGATCCAACAAGGTTATAAATGTGACCTTATATATAGGCCAAGAATTGAATAATGAGGACTGGACTGAAATAATGAACCACCAGAAGAAGATAACAAAAAATAACGCATAACGTGTTTCGAGGAACAGTGCTTTCTATTTTTGTAAGGGTGATATTTTCACTATGTTTCTAGATCTAAACCTAGCTGACTTAACGATACTTGAGTAAGTTAAGAACGTGTTTAAGATGTAGTATAAAGTAAAACAACTCCAATCAATATTGCCAACTAGAGCATAGAAATTTGTAGTTATTAAATATAATAGACTGGGATCTAGCTAACTTTCCTTAGTTCAACCAAACAGTAATTGTGTTTTTATTACATTTTGCTTGGTGTCAAGGAAAAAAGGGTGCAGTTGACTTTGAGGCAACTATCATTCTTGGCCAGTGTCTTTGAAAGTTTGTTGCTAACTGATATGCGTGCTGGCTAGATCTGAACCTGAACTTGAGGTAGTTAAATCAAGTTATAATTTGATATGTTCATTATGACGATTTTAAACACGTTGCCAAGTGTGTTACGGCTTAAGTGATAGACCATATACTATAGGCATGTTTAGATTGAGATTGAGGTTTTTCTTCTTATCTCAGTTGTTACATTGTTCTTACAATACCTCAAAGTAACCGTTGCCCTTTTGAAAAGCAAAGGCCAAGCTGAAAAGAGGTCACCTTGATGTTTGATTTTCTCAAAGAAGTGAATTTATGCTGGTGTACTTGCAAAAACCCTATTACTATTAATGCATGCAAAAATGGGATCAAATAACTTCAAGTCTGTAAATTATCACATAAAATCAACCCAATTTTATCTTTATAAGACATGAGCGTTTCAATAAAAGAAAATAAATTTAACTACAAAGCAATTTCCTTTTCCAAATGTGGACACACACAACATCCGGAAAAGAAGGAGAAACCCTATTTTGAGTGGTAAGACATGCATCTTCTTTACCATAAGTTAAATCTCCAAGTTGCAAGGGTTGCTTCTTTTTGTTATTGTTGGGTTGATAACGATGAGAGTGCAGTGACATTTACTGGCACACCTTCACACTTTATCTTAATGTGAGATCCTCCAGTTTTCGAATTCTTGAATTCTACTTAAAATCTCCTAGCGCAGTCCCTGCACCTAATGTTCGAAAAATGTTCCATATTCAGAACATATTTCAGTGAAGCGCAAAACGTATTTATTGCTCACTAGTAAAATATTGTATGGGAGTGCCCTACTTTATTTTGGTTGCTTCCGGTTTCTACGGCCTTTAGCCTTCAATTTGTGTAGCAGCTGCAGCTCAGACAGAAATATCAGTTTTAATGAATGCTTTGGCAATGGTTAATTTTGGTTGAAAGATGTGAGCGATAGATTTTGTACAAAGGTTCTAAGAGCTGATGAAACGAAGAAAAAGAATTTACTTAGAAGATTTTTTGAGTGAACGGTACTCAAAAAATTACTCATATTTCTCCAATAAAATAATTACTATATTAAGCATGAGATTAGTGGGAAATGAGTTAGTTTGACTAGGTCTCCACGATCTGGGATCCAATATTCATAAACCTTTTCTTCCTGATGGTTTCGATATTCATTAATTATTATCCTCACAACTGGATCATGGAATTTAGTGTATGCTTAACCTGCTCCGACTGATTCTCAGGGCATCATTTGCCCCAATCTTTCTAAAAGATCGTGCTCTTTATTTTATACTCCCTCTATCCCGGTGAGTTTGTCCAAAAGCACCATTTGCACGCAAATTAAGATAAAAAGAAGGTATAAAATGTGTGGTTGAGAATAATGAATAATAAGTAAATGAGTGAAAAAGTAGAATGTGTGGTGGAGAATAAAGGAAAGTGGACAAACATTAGGGGACGCTAAAAAAGAAAAGTGGACAAACTTAGTGGGACAGAGGGAGTATACACTTGTATCGTCCAAAAGTCTTATCTGTCACTCATCTTTAATCACAATCTTTATTGAATATTAAATTCAATTTAAAAGTACTTGATAAAATCAAGATAAACAAAGAGAGAAGAAACAAAAAGCTTTCTTTTAAGATCACGATTAAGACGGATTGCCTCATGCCTAATTTTGACAAATTTTTTCTATCAATCTTTTTCTATCAGTCCATTAAGAAAAAGAAAATTAAGATTGGATGAACAATCTTAATTTTCCGGCAACAGTAAGAATGGCCTCAGCATCGAGCTAACTTTACTAGTGTGTTTGGACTTGACTAAATCTACATGTGGACTAAAATCAACTTAGTTTAAATTTGGGTAATGAGTTGAAAGATTTAAAGGCAAGTAGTTGTTCTCATAAAGACTTGTCATTTTTGGGGTGGTGACTTTTGCATAGTGAGTTAAATAGGTTAAGGGTAGGATGAGCATGCACCTCCAATATTCTTCAAGTTTCTTTGGTGATCAAATTTTTTTTTGATACAAGAACAAATGAACGCAAGGACTTAGGCTCGAATACAACAACCCAGAAACCTGGGACAACTATTCAGGCTACAAAAAGACAGAGCCTTATTGAGAGAATGTTTTGCACTGAAGTCTGCCATTGTATTCGCCTCATGCCTAATGCAAGCAAAGACCAGTTCTTGTTCGAAAGAAGGAGCTTAGAACACTCAGAGTCCCAGCCCTCCAAAACATCGTTCCTATGTTGACTGAACATAATGCATTCATACACTTTAACACTATCAATCTCAATGATTACATTTTGTAAATTGAGGGCGTTCAGCATCTGTAATCCCAAAAGGAGAGCCCGTCTTTCAGCATTGAAAACACTCAAGCAATCATTGATTTGTTTCATATTCACATGCAAAATTATTCCTTTCCAATTCCAAATGATACAACCCAGACCCGCCTTGAGGAAATTTTGACAAAAAGCTGCACTGTTCCAACAGGCGGCTTGATCCATCTTAGAGCACTTGCTTGATGAGAAGCTGAAAAAAGAGATAAAACATTACTGTGATTCCAAGATTTGATGCAACTTTTAACTTTAGCCACAACATTTGACGGAGTCATAACATCGCGATCATGCTAAAACCAACAAAACAGCCAATCTGCCGCACAAACATATGTTTGACCCAACATTATATCATCAAACCCTAACAACTTCGAAACAGCAACAGACCACGAACAATTAAGAAACAGATGATTAAAATCTTATAATCGAGCACCACAAACTCTGTAAGATGGACACACATTAACCCTGCGTGTCAATAAATTCTTTGCAATCGGCAAACCATTATCATATAATCTCCAACCAAACAGCTTACCTTAGCAGGGATGTTTAATTTCCAAAAAACTTTCCAAAACCTCATCACATCCGATTGATCAGAACAACTAGCAATAGAAGTATCATTCAGTCTACTCTGCTCTCTCAAGAATTTATAAACTGACCTAACAATGTTAGAACCACCTGCTGAATGCATCCATCTGTACTTTCCTTCAGACTCATCAAATTGAAAACCTCCGCGAACACATGCTAAAGTATTGACAATACTCCTCCAAAAATGAGATGGTCGACATTGCATACTTTTATACCTCTTGCAACATTGAGAAATAGGTGTTGCATAGGTGTATGTTGCATAAGTTCCGCGCGACATTTAAGTTGACGTTGCATAAGAGGACATGTTGTCTTAGATCACTTTCGCAACATACACTAATGCAACATCTAAACATATATTGCATAACTTAAAATGTTGTACTAATGCAACATACAATTACGCAACATCACAATGTATGTTGCATTACATGGAACAGGAAAAACTTGTTGACTTTTCAACGTCGTTGGAAAGTAATAGTACAAATGGTTTATGATGGTTGGTGAGGGGTTGTTTGTTCTCGTTCGGTTACGCAACATACCAATGCTATGTATGTTGCAAAAGTATGTTTACATTAATGATGAAACTATGAAGGGAAATGAGGAGGGAAAATTGAGGGGGAAATTTACAAGAATGAATAATGGGTGAGAGGGAAATATTTCGTGGAATAAAAAAGAGGAGGGAAAGTGTGAAGAAAAATTGATAATGAATAAATATTTTGATTTAATACTTAGATTTAATATTCTAATTTGATCCAACAACTTATATTAACCGACTTAAATAAAAAAATATTTGTGGTTATTACTTGATTGAATAATAATTAAATTCAGAAAATTTGTATATACATCATATTTTACCACACTTTCTTTTTGATAAAAATATTTTAATGCACATTCAAACATTATATATACATAAAATTTTAAGTTTAAGAGTTTGAGGTTTGGGGTATAAGCATAAGGATTTGGGGTTTCTTGGGTTTGGGGTAAGGGTTTGAAGTATAGGTTATAAGAAGGGTTTATGGTTTGAGTTTAAGATTTAGAGTTAGCATTTAAATTGATCGTTAACAGAATATAAATTATTTGTAGTGTATCTGCATTAATCAAGTTCTGTTACGAATTTTTGATCAAATGTAATTAACAACTATGACACATTTGAATTCACCATATTTCAATTTGAATAAGCCTATGATCTCATGTTGATTGAATAATATGTTGATCAGATACATTCAATTTGAAAATACATATAATGATTTGATAGGATTTAATACGATCTCATGAAAGTGTTTAAACAAAGAATAAAAGAATAAACATTTGGTTTAGGGTGTAGGGTTTGAGATTTGAGATATAGGGTATAGGGTATAGGATATAGGGTTTGGGGTCTAGGGTTTGGGGTCTAGGGTTTGGGGTTTGGGGTTTGGGGTTTGGAGTTATGCATGAAAAGTAGGGGGATCATTTACACTCAATTCCTTCGCATGGTTAAACATGTGTAATTTTTCATAATAAAAATAAGAAAGCCAACTTACCTAAAATTCTTAAACAATGTTAATAGTTCAATATTAGTATTAATTAAGAGATAAATATGTGATAAGAAAGAATAATGGATAAGATGAAAATATGTAGTATATGCATAATCATGGGTCCTCAACCCTTCAACCTTATGAATAAAATAATGAAATCATGTACATTTGTTATTAAGGGAAAGGTTCAAATGAGAACCTATTTTAAAATAAAAATTTAGAACTAATGTGAGCCTTTAGATCTAAGAATTAAATGGTTTGGATTGATGAACTCATTAATTAAATATTAATCATTTTTAGTACTAAAAGGGCACACTTGTCATTTCAGATCAATATAATTAATAAAGGAATTGATTCAAATTGTATAAAAAATTAGTTTGTATAATTTTTTTAAATTTTTTTAAATTAGTGAATATAAAAAGTGCATCACTAAATACTTTAAAAGTGCATCAATTTTTAAAAAAATTATAATAAAAAGTGCATCACTAAATACTCTAAAAGTGCATCAATTATTTAAAAAATTATAGTAAAAAGTGCATCACTAGAAATTTCAAAAATACATCAAAATTTAAAAGAAAATTAATAAAAAATTTAATATGCAGACATTGTAATGCACTTTTTTAAAATATTGTAATGCACTTTTTTAAAAACTTTTAACGCACTTTTAAAAAATATTGTAATGCACTTTTTTATATATTAATGCACTTTCAATAAATCATTAATTATCAATTATAAAAATTGAATTGACAAGTGTGCCCCTCATATTGATTGATGATAGTAATTACCATATTAATAATGTCATTAATCACATCCATTGAATTGTTTGATCGTGTGGTTCATATTGGTTCTAAGTTTTTATTTTAAATAAGGTTTGTACCGGAACCAAACCCTTGTTATTAAACCGTAATGTTTATTTATTTTTAAATTTCTTATATCATACATGAATAAATGATTATGTAAAAAATGAAATATTAAAAAAATAAAAAACGAGAGTGTGGATATAAATACGAATTTAATATCCAGTGAAATATTGTTTAATTCACTTATATTATGTTTTGACGTGTTTCATTAATTTAATTAATTTGTTTCCATTTCCTTGTAGTGTTTAATTGATTTGATAATTTTGTGTCCCTTTTCTAAAATGTTTGATCCAATGGTTAAGGTTAATGATTGAATGAAGGGTAGAGATCATCATCCGAGTGAATTTATATTAACCAATCACCATTGACCACGTCATCCTGATCCAACGGTTAAGGTTAATGATTGAATAAAGGGTAGAGATTATCATCCGCGTGAATTTATATTAACCAATCACCAATGACCACGTAATCCCTAGAAAATAGAGGGAAAATGAAAAGAAAAATAAACTTTTGACAGATGAAATCTTCAACCGTGATTGAAACCTAAAAGAAAACGCATTTCAAGTGATGGGTGCTTCATCTTTCCAAGGACATCCTCCTCCACCGCCCTCCACATCTTCTTCGAATTCCGCCTAGAAAGCTCATAATTCACAATCGAAGGACAATATCCGTTTGAGGCTCTAGCGTGTTTCGGCGTGCCGGGATTGGTTTCCCATTTAAAAGGAACTGAGCCGGTTGATTCGTTGTAGTATACTCTGAATGAAGGATTAGAGTCCATGGAGCGGAGTTTGGAGAAGAATTTGTCGGCGGAGTTGAACTGAATCAAGCTTTGAGAGCGGTGGTAGTGAGGCGGCGGAGGAGGAAGAGTGTCGGCGGCGACGGCGAGCATTTTGTTTTTATTTAAGTTGGAAAATCTGAGATTTGTACGGTTTAAATATAGAAGATATATTTTAGGTAGGAAAAGCACAACACCATCTCGCCAAAGGTATACAAACTATCACCAAACTTGACTTGAGCTTTACATATTCAAACTATCACCATCTAATGTGGCTCGATTGGTTTGCTGTGTAGGTCAGGGCAGTGAAGGATGGACGAGGAAAAAGTCGCTATAGCAACCACTTTATCATCATTTTATCGGTGTTCATAGTCATGCGTGCAACCATTTCAACCGAAACTGTTAGAGCAACCATTTCAACCGAAACTATTAGAGCCACCATTTCAACCGAAACTGATAGAGCAACCATTTCAACCGAACCTGTTAGAGCAACCATTTCAACCGAAACTTTCAAAAGTTATTTTGAGAGGTTTATGTGTTTATAGAATAGATTGGTGCATTTTGCAAGAATCAAGTTGTTTTATTTTTTGAATTTGCGACTTGAAAGTCGATAATATAACCAAATTTTTTAGCATTTTTTATGGGAATTTTTTGCATATATATATTCTATTTTGTCTGTGTGAATTAATTTTTATTTTGAAATATAAGAAATTAAGATATAATGTTAAATTAGCAAATCAGTACACACTTATGCAACATATATCACGTTGCGTTAAAATAAACATTGCACTGAGAGAAGCATGTTGCAAAAGGTAAAACGTTTATGCAACGTAGTCTAATGCAACAACATAACGTTGCAAAAGTGGTTAACGCTTATGCAACATACTCTAGATGAATGTCGCACGGCTTATGCGACACGTCCTATGCAACATTATCTTTTGCAACAAGCTGTATGTTGCACGAAGCTTACGCAACACCTTTTCGCTCTTTTGCAACACACACTTGCATGTTGCGTAGTGTATAAAAGTACGTAGTGCGATAACCCACCGAAGCTGCAAACAAATCAAATTGTTTGAAGTATTTAGCTTTCAACTGTCTAGACAAAGAGGAATCAGGCTTACTCACAATGCGAATAATCTGTTTAGTTAACAAAGCTAAGTTTGTGAGCCTTAAGTCTCTCATATTCAAACCACCTCTCTCCTTTTCCATACACAAAATTTCTTTCCTCACCCAGTGAATTGTATTTGTGTTACCAGATCTAGCCCACCAAAATTTAACAATATGCGACATCATTAATTTAACAATTTTGTTAGGCACTAAAAACAAGACATAATATATTGCGGGATGGCTAACAAAACAGCTTTGATCAATACTTCCTTACCACCCTGTGAAAGCTTGCTAGATATCCAACTAGAGGCTTTACTCCAAATTTTGTCTGCCATACTCATGAAGCTAGCTGATCTATTCCTAGTCAAAAAAGAGGATGTCCCAGATACTTTGAAATGCCACAACTAATTTTAACATTAAGAATACCCTGAATCTGATTGCAATCATCTTGGCGACAATTCTTACTAAAGACTATCTCTGATTTATCGAAATTAACTCTCTGCCCAGATATAAATTCGTACCTTTGAAGGATTTCCTTAATGTTACTAGCCACTCCATCTTCAATTTTAAAGAAGAAGATGCTATCATCCGCGAAAAAAAGATGAGATATGGTTGGAGCATTCCTACAAATTTGAAAACCAGAAATTAATTTTTGTTGCACAAAAGCTTTCAATTGATACCCTAGTCATTCCGCGCAAATTATAAATAAATAGGGTGAAATGGAATCACCCTGTCTCAACCCTCTAGAAGGCCGAAAAGGAACAGACAATTTTCCATTAATACGAACCCTATAGGCAACAGAGGTAGTCAAAATCATAATTCTGCTGATCCAACGATCACTAAATCCCAATTTTGCCATCATTTTCTCTAAGAAAACCCATTCCATTCTGTCATATGCCTTAGACATGTCCAACTTCAAATACGCATAACTCGATTTTCTTTGAGAAGTCTTAGAGATAAAATGAACAAGCTCATGAGCAATAACAAAATTGTCTGAGATTAAACGACCTTTAACAAATGCAGACTGCTCTTCCGAAATAATATCACCAAGCATACCTTGCAATCGATTTGCTAGAGTTTTCGAGACTACTTTTGCCAACACCCCGCACAAACTGATCGGTCGATAGTCCTGCATCACAAACGCATCTTTTTTCTTAGGCAGCAACGTAATAACAGTCTCATTATGTATATCATCCCACTTCCCATTATTGAGGAATTCTAACGCTGCCTTGACAAAATTCCGTCTGTGAACTTTTGATCAAATAATCCGATTGAAGCTGCTGTACTGCTAAGTGCAGGATGAAAGGTATAGAAGAGTTATACCTAAGTTGCTAAAGGCCCAAAATTCTGTTTTATTACAAAGTATTACAAGTCTGTGTTTTAATTAGAACAGGGGTAGTTTTGTAATTTACAGAACATGAATGTCTGGAGTGTGCGCCAAGCACTGTAGATTTTTCTTTTGGGGGTTTTAGGGTTTTTCGAGAAGAGGGTGAACGGGGAGAGAGTGCAGGAGAGTATGGACTTGTGTAGATGATCGGAGGAGCTCATCTGTAAGTTGTCTTTGTACTTGTGCCTGATCGACTCTGAATAAACTTTGTTTTGCTGGACTGACACCGGTGTAGAGAACCGGTGGAACCAGGGTAAAACTGAATCTATTTTTCGTTTTGTTGCTTGATATTGCTTCGTTTGTGCTTCGGTGAGTTTCTGTAAACTCTACACCGTCTAATCAAATTCTAGAATTTTTGTTAAAACATAGGGTTCAAAACCATCAATACCTGGAGCCTTCCAAGGATTTAATTGGAACAACACAGTTTTGACTTTTTCCTCGGAAAAATCTGCATCCAAAATAGCCACATGATCTGACATTAACATCCTCGGAACACAATTCAGATAGACATC
Organism: Sedum album; assembly: GCA_006409495.1. Taxonomy (NCBI): domain Eukaryota; kingdom Viridiplantae; phylum Streptophyta; class Magnoliopsida; order Saxifragales; family Crassulaceae; genus Sedum; species Sedum album. The sequence continues at coordinate 53,619 of QZGG01000909.1, forward strand.
CCAATCAACCACATTCGAATTAGTTGACCCAAAATATAACTCACGAAAATAAGCAACAACAACATTCTCTATTTGGTCATGAGACGTAACAATCTCGCCATTTTCATCTTTCAATTTTGCAATAAAATTTGATTTCAGCCTTGATCTAAAAGAACCTAGTATTCTTATCTCCTTCAGGTAACCAATCAGCACGAGATCTTTGCTTCCACAATCTCCTCTTTATGACACCATTCGTCCAACTCTTCAACCATGCCCTTTTCCTGCGAATTAGAATAGTCAGTTCTTTCATCTGATCTAAGACTCTGAATTTTTCATTAATATAAACAATGTGATTATGGACATAGCCAAACTCAGTTTTGTTCCACTTGTGCAGCCGTCTACCCAATTTTTTAATTTTATCAGCAAACTGACAAGGAGAAGTAGTGGTCTGGTTCCAAATGTCACCAACCAAATCATTAAAACCTTCTTTCCGCAGCCACATTGCTTCGAATCGAAATGGCTTTTCAATTTTTAAACTCGGTTGATTAATATCTAATAAAATAGGGCAATGGTCCGATGTATAATAAGAACTTGTGGCTTACATGACAATTGGCCGCTAACGCCTTGAACTCTCCATTCACCAAAACTCTATCCAAACGAGCTTTAACTCTTCAGGTCCTCTCCTTCGGTTTGTAAATGTGAACTTATAACTTGAAAAACCAGCATCAAAAAAATCACAATATCTTAATCCATTTCTAAAATACTGAATTTGAGATGATCTGTGATAAGGCACTTTCATATGATATTTTATGTCCTTTACACTATGCTTGTTTGTATATTTTCTCGTATAAGATTACGCTTTTGGTGTAGTTTTGTATTTCAGGAGATTTTATGAGCTAAGGATGAATATGCGTTAAAGATAGATGTTTAGAAGCTTATTTCGCAGCAAGAAACAAAGAAGAAAGAATTGTAAAGGTCCGAGCAGAATGTAGGTGCGCAACCTTGGTCGCTCACAAGCGAGTCGCTCACAAGCGAGTCGCTCGCTCACAAGCGAGTCGCTCACAAGTGAGTCGCTCGCCAGTCGGTTGCTCACCAGTCATCCGTGCGCAAGTAAGCGCGCCAGTGGAAGTCGCGCGCAAGCCAAGTCACGCACCAGAGACGATGACGTCAGCAAACGCGGAGATGACGTCAGCAACGCGCAGAATATATTTTATGCGAGATTTTAGGGATAAACATGGAAATCAAAGATTATCTCTTTCCTATTTTGAACTTAGAAACCCTAGAAGCTTGCATATAAATACAAAGCTTGAAGATGTGCAAGAAGACACCATACTCCAGCCTACGGGCCGTCCGGCCAAACCAAGCTAGAAGAGACGCGCAAGAGCTAGAGCCAGTGACAAAGCGACGCGCAGCAAGGGACCGACGCGCAGATTGACAACCTACGCTGAGTTTTCTTTGTTTTACTATTGTTGTTTATTATACAGACTTTGAGATGTTTAATAAAAGCATGTCTAGCTAACTTGCTTTATCAGTTTAGACTTGACTTGTGAACATTATGTTTTGAGGTCTTGTTCTTGCATGATAAGTTTAGTATTATTATTCCGAGCTCAATTGCATGATGATTAGGTTAGACAATTAAGCGAAGCCTTGCACCGCAGACTTAGTTGTAAAATCTGTTATCTATAGTTAAACTATCAGAAGTACGTGACTGTGAATGATAGGAGTAACACTAGAATAGTCGATAGCTACCTTGACCGGATTTGTGGTTGACTAGACTAGAATTGAATAATAGTATCATACGGACCTTGACCGGAATGTATGTGTAGGTTATTAAGCTGTGACAGGACCTTAACCTACGTGAACATTATATCATGTATCTTTAGTAACCGATGATAAGCATATGTTCATAAGGATAAGTCTGAGCTGATAGCATCTTATAAATTGTTTAGCAACTTAGTAGTAGTGCGCTAGTGTAGTCACGCGTGTTTGTTTTCTGTTTTCTTTCCAGTTGCTATTAAACCCCCAATCTTGTTATTTACTTTGTAGATAAAAGACGACTTCTCACCGTTCCCTGTGGATTCGACCCGACTTGCCTAGACTATACAAAGGAGGAGAGAGTGATAAATTTGCAGCACTCAACGACGTGCTCGTCAATCTGCAAGCCGACACACGGGACACCTCACTATGTCTAAGCACCTCATTAAAATCTCCCATAACCACCCATGGCAAAAAAGTCATAGAATGAATCTATCGAAGCAGATTCCAGCTTCTAAATCTCATTCGTGCAACAGGATGACCGTAGAACAAAGTAACTTGAAATTTAAAACTTGTATCCCTCTCAACCACACTAGATATATGATATTGAGAATAGTTAAGAATAGAAACATTTATACCTTTCCTCTAAAATAAGATTAAACCACCTGATTTGCCCCTACTACTCATTCGATTAAACCACACTACTCAAAATAAGATTAAACCACTAGATATATGCTCATACTAGTAAGGCTTAAACGAGCTCGAGCCGAGCTCGAGCACAAATAAACTTATACGAGCCGAGCTCGAGCAACCTGATACTCGGCTCGACTCGGCTCGTTTGCACCCCTATGTACAAGTTACCCTCTTCGTAGTGGCATCTACAAAATGATGCTGATTAGAGAAGTATGCAACAAACAATTATATTTTATATCGATAGCAGCTGAGTTTGTAAGGCAATTATTCCAATGGATCCATCGAAAATGGTGGATTCGTGAGTCGAAATCTCATCCTTTGAATGGATCAAGGAGTTTGCGTCACGTGTCCCACTCATCTCAATTTTCATCACCCAACTAAGGATAGTTTAGGCATAGTTAGGGTATATGCATATTAGTTGCATTAATTGTTTGATTGTAAGTGTTGATATAATCATTAAATGCATTGTACTTTACTCACTTCTCGCTCATATTTCTCTCTCCTTAATCCTTTCCTTCCCAATTTCACCACTTTCTTCATTTTCATGATTTCATCATCTCAAGTTCTTAACTATTTGTGGAACTTAAACCCACCCGACCCATTTTCTCATTTCAACCATTTTTATTATTACAACCAACTTCATCACCTTCAACCATTATACTACTCATCCGTTTTTAACCGATTCTACTTCTCAACCCATTTCAACACCCCTAGTTAAAACTCGTACCCATTTAAGCATACAATGGATAATGAAGAAAATAGTTGTCAAAGGAATTCAGGTTTTGCACGGTGCCATACGAGAGATGGGTTGTCCGCAAATCATGGTTTGAGTCGAAATGAATGTGAAACGAGGTTGAGATCGACTCCTGATAGTCGTTCAGAGCAATGTGGTGATTGTAAGACCAGCTGAAGTTAATTCAGTTTGTTTTGTTATCACATTTTATTATTGCAATTCACATGTACATTTCACATGTGCCTTTCATATGTGATTTCACATGTGCATAATCCTAACAAGATGTGTGCAACATATCAAAGTCTAAGCAGCTTTTGTGGTTGTGCAAAATACGTAAAAAACTGGCAAAACTTGAAATGCAAAGACGAAATGAAAACACAAGCTCTTCAAATATAAAAAAGCAAACATATAATTTAAATACAAAATACAAACACAAAATGCAAACACAAAATGCAAATATAAAATGCAACACAAAGTGCAATGCCTTTAGATTTTCAAATCACACATTTCATTTTTTCATATTTTTGGCTCTTAATTTGACAATCACTTGTCGGGTCATTTCTTTGAATGCAAAATGAGTTTTGCAAAATGGGTTTTGAAAAATAGGTTTTGAAAACTAGGTTCTGCAAAATGGGTTTCAAAAAAATAGGTTTCTTGTCTTTGATGTGATGTGTATAATAAGAGAAGTAAGAAATGAAAAATAAATTGATAAGAATGAGACTTGATGAGAGAGTGTAGTGTGAGTGTAAGAGAAAGAAGAGAGATTGATTTAAAATAAAAAAATGATGTGACATATAATATACTAATTAAATGACTAATATACCCTTACTCCACCCACTATAATACACTTTAAAAACAACCAAACTAAATCTTTACACCATTTCCTCGTGTCACTCTCTCAATTCATCTTTTTCTAAGATTTGTGGCTCACTTGAGGACTCACAGATCCACCATATTTGAGGGATCCATGAGAGATGCCCTCTGAGTTTGTAATATCTTAAAAAGGAGAAAGCAGACCAAAAAAAGCTTATCATTTTCACATGCCGGTGATTGAAGTTAAACGCTTTGGGTCATTGTGCAATCCTATTCAAAAATTTAATGGGTCATTTAAGTGAGGCTGCAGTAGTCCAAGCAAGGAGATCAGTTGGCTCTCCTAGATATTTCCAAATACATCATGAAATTCAAATAAATAAGACATTGCACAACGTCAGATAAATTGAGTTGCTATATCTGAATAACATCAACTTAGTTCTGGTGGGAAAGCACAAATGATCACTTTGATTCACTTCATTCCTTGCCGTCAGCAGCACGAAGGGAACCCAGTTGAACTGGTGCTTGGGTTCCAACAACCTTGGAAGAACCATAAACTGAAAGATCCTTTCCTTCAGCTTTTTCTTTCTCAATCTGCTCTTTGATCCAGAAGTATGTGATTCTCAGGCCATCCTGTTTGACACAATAAACTAAAATGTTTAAAGAAGAGCACTAATGTACTTTTTTGTAGATAAATATTTTACCAACTCTTACCTTCAATCTCATAGTCGGCGCCCAGCCAAGCTTTTCCTTGATTAGAGTGTTGTCAGAGTTGCGCCCTCGAACACCTTCTGGACCAGGTATGTGCTCGATAGGAAGTTTCTTGTCCTCGAAACTGAGAACAATCTCAGCCATCTCATTCATGCTAACCATCTCATCACTACCAATGTTGACTGGCTCTCGGAAGTCTGACTTTGTTAGCCTACATACAAAATTTAGTTACAGTGTACATTTTGTATTCACATTTTAAAGAACAAATTTGTGGTTAGGCATTTCACCTCAGAACCCCTTCAACACATTCATCAATGAAGGTGAATGAACGAGTTTGAAGCCCATCTCCCCACATTTCAAACTTGTCAACAGCAGTAAGAGCCTTCCTACAGAAGGCTGCAGGAGCCTTTTCTCGCCCTCCTATATATATATTGACCAAACATAGCACATATGCAGACATTAAAATTAATAATTTTCACGAGTCTAAAGCATAGCACATATGCAGACATATCACAAGTTATACCTTTCCAAGTCCCAAAGGGTCCATATATATTGTGGAACCTCCCAATGCGACATTCTATCCCAAAATCCTTGTTATAATGCTTGCACAGTTCCTCAGTGGCAAGCTTCTCAAGCCCATATGCATCTTGAGGCTGTGGAGAACGAAACGTGTTGAATTAGTAAACATGAATAACCACTGCACTATCATCGGATATAGACTAAAAACCGAACCTCTGCAGGCCAGGCATCTGACTCCTTCAAGCTCACATTTGTTTCTAATTGTTTGAACTCAGGATAGATACATGCACTAGATGCATAAAAGAACCTGAAATAAAATAAATAGAAGCTCAGCCGTCAGCCCCAGCGAAGCAGATGCAGTGTGTGTACCATTTCAAAATTAATGAAACATGAGCCTTCACACTGTAATGTTCCAAACTAATAGGAAGAAGTTCTTATAGTGAATGGCAAACCTCTTAACCCCATTAATTCTTGCAGCCTCCATCATATTGAAGCTTATCATGGTGTTATTGTACATGATGACCGAATGGTTGGACTGAATAAATCCCATGCCTCCCATATCCGCAGCAAGGTTGAAGACATGATCTACTCCTGAAGTCACCTTCAAGCAGTTCTCCATGACCCTAAGATCAGCAAGATGGAACTCGTGGCAAAACATATCCTCACTCATGTGCTCATTCTTCTTCCAGTCAGAGGCGATAATGTAATGCCCTTCACTCTTCAATCGTCTAGCAATGTGTGATGCAATGAATCCACCAGCACCAGTTATGGATATTCGAAGTTTCTCAGATGGCCAGTAGGGTTCCCTCTCAAGGTTCTCGTATGTGAAAGCTCCATATTTGCCTCCATCGTTACTTCCCATGCTGTATAATTCGCACGTTGAACAGTTAACGGACATGTAGATTACATGAGAAACAAATGAACTTGAAAAGATGAAAAAAGTTGGTCATGTACAAATCAAAAGTAGCATATTGAATACTATATTCTCATATGAACATAAAGTCATCAATTTGGGCCCATGGCCAGAAAAAAAGCGCAATTTGATAGTAAGCAATCATAGAGTTTTCAATAAACGAACAAAATTTAACAATCTCCACAATAATTGGGAATCAACAATTAAAATTACTACTCTCACAAAGAATATCATAATGTGGTGGTTTTTTAATCTTGATGAACATCAATAACATAAGATTCTGGAAGCAAGTTACTACTCAAATCAGAATCACATTGCTCAGTCTTGATGGCATACCTATTAAGACTACCTTGACTAAGAAATTGATTATATGAGTAATTAATTATAAAATTGTTCTTCAAATAAGTTGTGAGATCTGAACTGATGCGAGTTAAAATCAATGATTTCTAGAACTAGCGAATAATATCAGCTGTTCTTGTACTACTACGGAATAGCATCAGGGCAACACTCGAATAGCTACAAATGTATATCAGGATTTGAAATAATAGATTTTTATAAATATGTAATTCAGGAGAATTAAACATTATACAGCCTTTAACGGCACAATCCTGACTGTACATCGAAAGCAGGATGCTAAATGTCAAATTATGATAATCTCAGTTTACATCAATTATAATTAATTACAAAATTCAGAAAAAGGAATAAATGTACGGACGGAAACGCAGATGAAACAACCAGGAACATTGGAAGCGAAAGATATTGAAAAGAGAGTAAAAACACGTAAACGCAATTGAATGATAATTGCGGAATCGAACCTTGGAAGGCTGGGGGTTGGGGATGGGGATGAGTCGACGTAGGTGAGAGACGGACGGACGGATCTCGGAGAGAGCGCGATGTATGGAGTTTTTATGGATTGGTGAGTGGTGGTGAAACCGCTTCTGTTGTTTATATACACGCCGTTCGTATTTCCACATCTTTTTTATTATTTTATATTTTAGTGCTACTTGTGGTAATGCTCTTTTTATTTTCCTAAAATAATTAGAGTAATAAATTTAGGTTATTAATTAGGGGAATTTACCTAAAATCACTCATAGATTAATTATTTTGCCAAAAACCATTCATATGTTTAAATTTAACCGAAGACCACCTTTATGCTTTCTAAGTTTTTCAAAAAACACCCATATCTTTTAACTCAACAAAAAACCACCTTTAAATTTTCAAAAGGTGTCAGAAACCATCCGTATATTTAAGCTTAACGAAAATAAATTAATAAAAATAAGAAAAAATAAATGAAAAATACGAAAAAAATATAAATCAATATAAATCGGAAAAAATAAAAAAAATCATAAAAAGTTAAAAATTCAGATTAAGGATATTTAAATAAATGTAAATTTCAAATGAAGTACTATACCTTGATTCAAATGATATGTATTAAAATTGAAAATTAAATTTCTAGAAAATATAATGTCTTAAAAACCAAAGTTTAAAACTATGCCTTATTTTTACTTGCATAACTTATATATCAAAAGGTAAATTTGTATTTGCATGCTTTTTATATAGTATGTTTGAACTCTTATTAGTGTCATATAAAAATTAAACTTTTTATTAGTAACATTTTAAAATCTAATATATATGGATTAACTATTAATTATTCAATATTATACAGTGTTTTTTTTTGAAACTGGACGAAGCCAGCATATTTATTAATTCGATGGTCCAAAACACCTGGACCATGGTTTGTACAAGTTCTGGAGTATTTCGAGCTACCACAAGGCCAACCCTAATCCCTAGGTAATAAGAGCCCTCACATGCCGGCAGATTATAAGGTTCATTTTAAATAAAATAATATATCTAATACATTTTAAAAAATGATATAATAAAATATATTAAGATATCACATATGATAAAATAATATAATGTGATTCTTGAACTGTAAAGTGATGTTATATGAACTAAATATTCAAATCACATGCTTTGTGAAAGTGAGTATAATGGTCCATCAACATCAAGGTATCAAGGTATCAATCAACACCTAACTAAATCTCAGCTCGGATACTCTCTCTCTAAACTCTCCCGAGCGCCATTCTCTCCACCGACCATCTCCGTTCTTTTGATCGGATGTTTGTTGGTGTGTGGTCATGAAGTGGCCTTCGTTGTCGGTGGTGGGATGCAGATGTTGTGCCGACAGCTGAGAGTTAAGGGCGCGGCGGTTCACTCCTCAGATCTTTCACCGTCCGACCCTTCTGTTTTGGTTGTCTGTTACTTTGCTGCTCCGTTTTCGGTTTTGGTAGTTCTGTTGCAGCCTGTAGGGGTGGCTGGTGCCAGCCCCTGTCGTTTTTTGGTAGTTCTGTTGCTCCTCAGTGTCTGCGCAATTTTGGTTTTCCGTCGACTGCTGCATGTCGGTCGATCTGGTCGTTCGGAGGTCGTCGGCTGGTGTTGCGGCCTGATTGTCGGTTGCTTGTACAGTTTGTGTCTTTTTGAGGTTGCGTTCTGGCCGTCACGGTGGAGTCTGCTTTTTGGTTAGTTGCGACTTGGGTGACGGCGTTAGTTTGGTCATCGCTGCTTGTCGGCTGCGTTGTGTTCGGCCAGGTCTCTGTTTTGCCATGCCTGCTTTTTGGACCTGCGGTGGCCTTTTTTTGTTGTCCTGCTTTTGTGGGTGGCAGACTTTGTGGCGCAGATAGCCTTCACTGTTATCGGAGCTGTTTCTCCGTCGGTCAGGTGGCGGTGGTGCTGTCGATTTGCGTTTGACCTCTTCTTGACACGTCGATTGCTTAGCTGCTGCCGCGTGTCCTTGTTACAGCCCATCCGTTTCCACGTTGCAGTCTTTGTTGGTTATCTAAATGAGTCCACCTTGCACCTATCGTTTTCTGTTTGGTTCATCTGTTAACCTGGCCCATTTGGTTCAACTGAGTCAACCTGCAGTGTTTAATTGTTATTCTGGACTGGTTGGTTTAGTTACGACCAATTACAACTAGTTCGTGTTTGGTTTTCGCCTGAGAATATCTCTTTAGATGTCTACAGCAGTTATCAGTTACTATCACAGCATTCTTGGTCGCTGATCATCATGGACGTACTTTATTTTCCGTACATTTTCTACACATTCTTGTACGTACCGAGGCAAAGTAGTCGGTTTAGTTCATAGTTCGTCTTTTCAATTTGTTTGGACTAGACTGAGTCAGACTAACTTGTGTTAGCCTTTTAAGTCCTCGAGTTGTATGTTTTGGCCTTTGGCCTTCAATCAAAAAAAAACATCAAAGGTATCAACCA
>QZGG01000910.1:0-90433 GCA_006409495.1 Sedum album
TGTTGAGCGTTTCTTCAGCATTTATATCAGCAGGGCTTATGCAAGCTGCAAATAATAACTGCTGATTAGGTGCCAGCATTCACAAAGATATTTTTATGACTATGAATCATCAAAGGCATTGAAGTAAAGTATAAAAATGACAACCTAAAAATTGGCACTACACACATCCACCATTTATTTACCTATCATAGTTGTGCGACTGTTACCACCAAGAGAATCCTGCAAAAGCCTTGTAAGTTTACTGTCCCTGTATGGTACATGAACAATTTCTTTTCGCTTCTTCTCATCTCCAAGTGCACTGATGACGTTACCAAGTGATAGAAGACCTCTGTTAATATGAATTCCTGACAAACCATTAGATTTATTAGATTTGAACTCAGTCATATGATTAATTGTTTACAGAAAGCTATCAACCTTCCTTAAAACGTAGTCCATCAGAACCAGTTCTCTTGGCTCGTTCTGATCCAGCAAGATCAACTAGATGCAATTTCGCACATAAGTATCCATCATCCATGCTTTCATCAAGACTGCTGTCACTATCAACTGATAGATCTTGCTTTACCTTTTGCTCTAATGTGATAGTGAATATTGCATGAGAACGGCTGTACAAATACAAAAAAATAAGTCTCAGCAGCAATGCCAATAAACAAACGTCGTGGAATAATATACATGGCATACAAGATTCTTTTACTTCAATAATCAAAATTATTTGATCAATGTTACTGCAGCAACATGTAATAACCTGGACTGATTATTCATATTTGTACTTCCAGTTGCTCTGCTAAGTGACCCTTGTTCGAGGCAGGCAGCCATTTCTTGCAGGGTGCATACATATACTTCTGTACAGCCTGTAAGTGTGATCACGCCGCTTGATGTCTCACGAATCTGAATGGGCACTTTCCCTGGTGCTTGTAGTTTCCCCATGTTTAAATTTCCATTTTCCATATTGCTATTGGAATCCAGCAAGTCTAGCACTTCTTCTTTGAGAATCTGTGCGTAAAGAAACTGTTATTACGAAGACTGAAGGAATATGATGGGTTCAGTCTTGAAACAAGTGAAGTCAAGAAATATGAATATTATTATAAATGAATGGCTTCAAGATCAAAATGCAAATTAAAATAAGCATGAACTCTTCCAGTCTGAACATATGAACTCATTTTCTGTTCACATGAATTCGAAAGATTGAATTGAAGAGGAAGATGAAAATAAAGACAAACATAAAAGCACTATACATTGTGTACCTCAATGTATGAAACATGCAACTGGAAATCAGTCTGATGCTTCATAGTCTCAATCTTTTCGAATAAGGCGGTCATAACTTGAGGAACTATCCCCGTTTGACAGCCATCTCCGGATCCAGTGCCCATGGTGTATGTTTTGCCAGAACCAGTCTGCAAAAGATTCAAATCATACAACAATCCTATTTTTCATGTTTAATTTCCCAACATGTATAAAAAATCTGCATAATTCAATTGCTAGACCTGGCCATATGCAAGAACAGTGGCATTATATCCCTGGAACAAACCATCCACAAGAGGAGCCACACATTCTTCAAATATAGCAGACGGTTGAGAGCCTGTGCTTCCGTAAACATGATCAAACGTAAAAGAATGTGTGCCTATTTGTAACTGCATCACAACAATAAGAGTGTTATCAGGTACAAATGGTGCATAATGCCACTCATTTCCCATGTGATGAAATCCACCAGTTCTCACCTGAGGCTTTCCAGGCACAACGGACACACAATCCTTACATCCATGCACCTTCTCATCCCCAATCAAAGGCCTCACATGTACCGCAACCTTCACAGAACAATCCTTATCCTCTCCTCCCTCCATCACCTCCAACCACACTCCTCCAAACTCAATCACACAACAACAACTAAACCACCAAAAAGCAATAAAATCAAAATCAAAATCAAAATCACAATTCCAACAAATACAAAAACAGAAAGCGAAATCAAAGCTTCCTCACAGTCAATCCAACAATCAGCCGATAGCGATCGAGCACCTGGATCCGATTCTCCACCGAATTATGAATGAATCAATTGAAACTAAAACCGAAAGCAACAGTACAAAAAGTGTCAACAGTTAACAACAACAACAGCAGCAGAAGCAGTGAGTAGTGAGTCAGGAAAGCGCAATCGCAACCACCGGCAACAACAACAACGAAGATGAAAATGAAATCATCGTGACTTGAATTTCACTGCATCGTCGTCGTCGGCAAAGACTCTTCGCTCCTTCCACTCCTCTGCATTGTCTCTGCTTTAGTATTTATTTATGTGAAATGAATGGACAGCTGGCAGCTGCTCTGCTTTTTCATCTGCCTTCTAACTATTTTTATTTCCTTTTTTACCCCTCGCTTAATAATTCGATTTTGATTTATTTTGGACAATACATTACACATTTATTGAAAGCTTATAGAATGAAAACGGCTATAATTAAATGATCATGTGAGTTTGCTTGATTTTCGATCAATTATTTGTCTACTTATTGTCACCATGTTCTCGTCCTAATTAGAATTCTATAAATAGGTATTAGTATCAATCGTTCTTCTAATACTTTTTCGCGTATAAAATTTAACTGAACGACATATCAGAATATTGAGAAAATTGGTTTGTAAAGAAAAGAAATTTATTGTTAAAAAAGTTTGTAACAGAATTTGGTACAAAAAACATTGCACTTTATTGAAAGGGTCATTTATTTTCTTTGTTTCCTTTTTTAAGAGAGCTCAATTATTGTGAGACCTAAAGCGATCCAAGTCTTCAATTTTGGTAGCCCTAGCTAAGGGTTCAATTTCCATTGGATACTAGAGTGACCCATCCATTAGCATTGGATGTAGACCAATCAACCATATGTTATGTCCCACTGTTAATCAATACTTTATTTAGTTTAATGATGAGAAACAAAGATAAAATTTCGTGGTAGATTGGTGCTTCCTTTTGGGCACTTGTAACTCATTACTGTTAATCAATCATAACTACCTTAAACTATTTCTTTAGAGATGATTAATGTATGTGTTTGCTGACCCTTTACGTAATATTGTTCCAAGTTTAATGTGGGCATTAGACAATGTGAATAGACATTTATGCATGAATAATCTTAGACATTATGTTTACAAATATGTAAAACATAAATCTACTTATTCTCTCGTCTCGAAGGTCAGTGGTGTATTAAGTTCTCTTAAGGACTTAGAATTTGTCTATTCCTTTACCAATATTAAAATAAATATTGTAAAAAATGGAAATCCAAGATCAATGACAACATTATTTTATATGATCTTAAATTTGAACCATTTAAAGGAACCATCAATGGAAACCACTGTGATAAACAAGAACAAACCAGGCATTTAAGTTCATGGTATTACAAAATTGGACTGACACAGATTTTGATGTCATAACTTTTTATGTAATCCTTTGGGCATCTTATGAAAAAGAGAGGTTCGATGACTTTAAATTGGCGAGAAGCTAAGCATAATATTGAACTTCACTTTAAAGAAAATATTGCATTTGCATGATGAGCTTTCAGCCACAAAGTTGAAAAAACACATGCTGCCAGTCAGCTTTTACACCACAAACCTGCTACATAAGAACATTCCCATCCCACTCACTTGCTGCGAAGAGACTTAGTATACCCTAGCACATGATGCTGGAATAATGTTCCAAAATCTTAAGAGCTGGCATACCCTTGCACATGATGTTAATGGTTTGCAACCTGTTAGAACATTTTCAAAAATCTTACAACCTGGTTTCAATGACTTGTGCGTTGAAAGTGCAAAAACGCGTTATCTAAGTGATTGAATTAGCAACCAAGAATATCCATCTACAAATAGTCATGTATACAATGTCGTGGTTCTAACGCTCGTTCGATAAAATGCCTTTCTATGAACTCGAGTATCGTTAAAATATCTGATTGCTCTTAACATCATATCATGCAGAATGGCCACGTACGATCAGTTGTACAATTGATTTGGCTTGAACAAAACATGTTCGCGATAATAAACAAACCCTAGTTTTGTTCCCATCTTTTCTCTCACTTCCCTTGGCCATATGTAGGGTTTTGAGGACTTCTTTATTGATCAACATGATCACACACCAACTGTTATACATGTGCTTTGTTTTCTTTAGTGTTAAGAGATTGAGTTTGATATAACACCCCATGTGATGTGGGGAGAATTCGCACATCCACAATGCGCGCCCACTTATAAACATATCTCACTTGCCTATCAAGATAGCACATCTATCTCTTTGAGAGATTCCAACTTCATTTAATTCCATTTCACATGTTTGTTCCAGTATTATCATCTCTTACATCTTGTTCTACAAGTACTCATCAAATATCTCTAATCATGATTTTAGTCTCTTGATTAGTTGCCACTTCATTCAAACAACAACATTACATTTTGAATAGCAACTGAGAGTGTTACACTTGTACAAGTACAATAAATAAACTAAGTTGTAAAATTGATCAACACAACATCTTGCTCTTTCAAGTCAAGCATATGAAATGTAGTGTAGTAAAAGAAAGAGAAGGCTATGAAGTTTAGAGTGAAACATATTGGGCTTGGAACAATGTTGGGCTGTAAGCCTTTTACCAAGTGATATTTGGGCTTTATCAAATGGGCCTTTCGAAATGCTAAGAGACGTTTTCTTGAATTTATTACACGGAGAAATTAATAATGACGTCATTAAATATTAGGGCATCAATAACCGCAGTATATAAACAACACGACCCCTCAAGCCGACATTGCGGTGCAGTTCGTCTCTGCCAAAAAAATCAAAAAATAAATATTTACTCCTTTGAAAAATTCTCTTAATTTTCTCCGGCGATTTTGATCGAATCTCCGGCGACGCTATCCATTTCCGATTCTCAAAAAACAAAAAAAAGAGTTTTTGGTATGGCGCAGAATCAGCAACAGGCGGCGATGAATGGAGTTGGTGCAGCGGTGACGGAGGGTGGAGCGGTGCAGACTTCGGCGCCGTATCTGACTACGCCGTTGTATGTTGGGGATCTTGATGTGAATGTGACGGATTCGCAGTTGTATGACTTGTTTAGTCAGATTGGGCAGGTTGTGTCCGTTAGGGTTTGTAGGGATTTGACTTCTGGGGTATCTCTTGGTTATGGTTATGTTAACTTTAACAGCGCTCAAGATGGTGAGTCTTGAATCTTTGTTTGAATTTGATTTAATTTAGTTTTGTTATGAAGAATGGTGAATGAAGACGTGCATTGATTCATTGTTTGGTTAAGTTGTTTATATTGGTTATAAGAAGACATGCATTGATTTTTGGCTTGATGATGCTTGAATATGTTAATGACTTTGGTCTAAAAATGTCATTCTAGAGCTCAGTTTGTATTTTGAAATATCAAATGGTTTACTTCTTGTTGATGTGTGCAGTGGTGTAGGTTGTTTAGTTTTTTTATCAAGAAAAGATTGTACATAATGTGATTGCTAATAGGTAGTTTATTATGTCCTTGATTTAGAAACTGATGGGTTGTGAGTTTAGAAAACCTGGTGTAACTCACGTGTTAGTTTCAATGATAGGGTTGGGCATTCAGACATTTTTCATTAATTTCGAACGATAAGATTGCGTTCTGTACTGAAAAGGGGTTGAAATTGTGTACATCTTAATTCATGTCAATGTCTGGTAATTTCAGCTTCTAAGGCTATTGCTGAACTGAACTTCACTCCCATCAATGGAAAGGCCATCAGGGTTACTCATTCCCACCGAGATCCCACCACACGTAAAAGTGGAACTGGAAACATTTTTATCAAGGCATGTTGTTGTATCTTTATTGTTTGAAATTTCATGATCAGCAGGCAGATTTCTCATACAGTAAAGTTTCTGCTTTCGGTTGCTGCCTTAGATGGTTCACAAATTACTTAGTTTTTACCTGAATGTGGTGAAAATGTGCCTTTCTTATTCAAGTCTTATTTGCGTGTGCAGAATCTTGACAAGTCAATTGACCACAGAGCACTGCAAGAAACTTTTTCCATGTTTGGTGCCATTGTTTCTTGCAAAATAGCTACTGATTCATTCGGACAGTCCAAGGGATATGGGTTTGTGCAATTTGAGAGTCAAGAGTCTGCTCAAAGTGCAATCGAAAAGCTGAATGGCATGCTGATCAACGATAAACAAGTTTTTGTTGGACCTTTTGTTAGCAAGCATGAAAGAGATTCCTCTTTGAACAGTACAAAGTTCACTAATGTATTTGTCAAGAATCTTTCAGACTCAACAACTGATGAAGACCTTGAAAGAATATTTGGTGAGTTTGGAAAGCTCACTAGCCATGTAGTGATGAGGGATGCAAATGGCAAATCCAAGTGTTTTGGATTTGTGAATTTTGAAGTACCAGATGATGCTGCTCGTGCTGTAGAGGCCTTAAATGGGAAGGAATTCAATGATAAGGAATGGTATGTTGGAAGAGCCCAGAAAAAGACAGAGAGAGAACAAGAGCTCAAAGGTCGATTTGAACAAGGTCAGAAGGAAGCGGCTGCTAAGTTTGAGGGGTTGAACCTGTATGTGAAGAATCTTCATGAAAGTATTGATGATGAGAAATTGAAGGAGTTATTTTCCGAGTTTGGTTCAATTACATCATGCAAGGTAGGCTTCACTGCTATTAATAACATTCCTTTGTAATTACTAATTAGTATATTATTGGTTATTAAATTGATGCCAGGTTTTTTCCCAACATAACAGGTTATGTGTGATCCAAATGGGGTAAGCAGGGGTTCAGGATTCGTTGCTTTCACCACTCCAGAGGAAGCATCTCGAGCAGTATGTTCCTGAAAACTTATATTCAAATCATGTTCCGATAGAAAGAGTTTTCTTACTAGGAATTGGTCCTTGCAGATTGCAGAACTGCATGGTAAAATGGTTGTTGGGAAGCCCCTTTATGTTTCTCTTGCCCAGAAGAAAGAAGACAGAAAAGCCAGATTGCAGGTACATTTGTTTATCTTTCCACTGTCTGTAACTCTGCATTTATCCGCATATAAACACACTGACAACGGCTCATGCTATATAACTCCAGGTATGGTTTAGCTATATAAAGCATATATTTCGTTGTTTATATTCTTTGTTTTTTGAATCTTGCAGGCCCAGTTCTCACAGGCAAGGCCCATTCCTATGGTTCCTCAAGCTGGACCTCGTATGCCTATGTATCCACCTGGGGCTCCTGGGATCGGACAACAGCTTTTCTATGGGCAACCCCCTCCTGGTATAATCCCTCCACAGGTAAGGCATCTCTCTTTGATGACTAGTGGGATTGATTATTTTATAGCATTGGTTTTTAGGGTTTTTGTCTTCTCGCCCACACTTGGTTGCAGTTGGTGGTTTTATGAACAACTGTTTATGAATACTTACTGTTTATGGCACACGTTGCCTGTGTATCTAGGCTGCATTTGGTTACCAGCAGCAACTAATGCCTGGAATGAGGCCTGGTGGAGCTCCAATGCCAAATTTCTTCATGCCAATGGTGCAGCAGGGGCAGCCTGCTCAACGGCCAGGTGGTAGACGCGGAGCTGCTGGCCAGCAAGGTCAACCAATGCACATGATGCAGCCACAGGTGCACCTCAAACCAGTTCTGTGCCCTTTTAGCAGTTATACTGTAATTGATTGATACTAAGATAAGCGTGCATCGTTGTTCAGATGGTTCCAAGAGGCCGGTTTGTTCATCACTATCCACAAGGAAGGAACATGGGTGAGCCTCAAATGATTAATGTTCCCTATGACTACAACATGAACGGCATGCGCATGCGTGATGCCATGCCTGTTGGGCAACCACTCCCACTCCCTGCCTTGGCCACAGCTCTTGCGAATGCCACCCCTGAACAGCAGAGAACTGTAAGCACTCCATCCTTTTCAATTCTCTTTTTAATATTCTTTTTGTACTATCTCGTGTCTAATCAGCTTTTGTTTGTTGAAAAATTCAGATGCTGGGTGAGAGCTTATACCCTCTGGTGGATCAGCTCGAGCATGAATCAGCTGCAAAGGTCACTGGTATGCTCTTGGAAATGGATCAGACTGAAGTCCTGCATCTCATTGAGTCACCTGAAGCTCTCAAAGCCAAAGTCTCTGAAGCAATGGAGGTTCTCAGTTCTGTCAACCAACGCCACCAGTCTGCTGATCCAGCTGATCATCTCGCCAATCTATCCCTCAACTGAAGACAGTATTTTCAATTTTCTGAGTGTTAAGATTTAACAACTCTCTGTTCTGACTTTTGTTTCAAAAACACCTACACAGTTTGTGAGTTTGACTTGAAGCTTTTAAGACTTTGTTTTGTGAACAATGGACGTTCTGCCCAGTCACAACGTTCAGGGTGGATTGATAATTTGTTGAATCGATGATTTCCGGATCAATCTTTCGTGAGCCGCCTTCTTCCTAGGCTTCAAACTCTGTTTCATCAAATTGGCGTAGACCATTAGTTACGGACATCTCTCGGGGCAATCTGCTAAACTTACAATTTTATTAAGCGAGTCACTGCTGCTTCGCCCACTCGGTCAGTAAGTGATGGTTGGCATCGGCTGACAGCTCCTGCCCTACAAGGTTAGCACTTACTGTTCAGTTCATCCACAATGTTATGATCAATCAACCTTAGGTAACAATCTGATAGCTTTTATCATGAAGTAAATCTGAATTCATCAGTACTAGTCACCTCTTCTCTGCAACATGGATTGATATCTGCCTGTTGCCACTGCTTTTTGGAGCACATTTACGGCCTGTGTAGCTGTGGAACTTGTTATTTGGCACACTGCATTTGCATGCAGTGAATGGTCTGGGCTCCCTGACCAGGCATTGTTCCTTTTACAACCTGCTCTGTGTTTTTCTAGCTTATTGAATTTCTACATCAGGAACACTAATTAGCATGTTGTTGTATTATTCGACAACTAGGCCACTCTTGCTGTTAAAATACTACTCTTGCTGTTAAACTCCTGATTGCAATGCACGACAAGTTCACATTTGCATTTCGGATTAATGTGAATTGTGAACCAGTAAGGTTTCTGGCCTAGCTGCGGAGGTGTTCATCCATTGCCTTGAATTGAACAAAGACTTATGACCCATTATGAGTTTAGTACTGTGGTTTCTTTGGGGTCATCTCATCTGCCACCCAATTTTGAGAATATGAAAAGAATACAAAAACCAGCTCATTTGATGGAACTTGGAAGTTGTAAAAGAGAGGTTTTTTAGGGTTAGGTCAAGTGGTGCCACCTTGCTCCCTCCACACACACAATTACCAAACAATGAATGAGTCCTAGCCCTTGTCAATTTTCTAACCATATAGATGGTTGAAAATTCAATGTTGATAATGAAAACATGGCATCAAGGATGTTGAGATATTTGTATATATTATCATCTCAAAATTCTAATTCTACTGTTGGAAGTTTAAGCTGTCCTCATATTCATTCATTGGCTCCACAAATTTAACAAACAATTTAAGTTTAACTTTTGCTTAGGTTCACATTCCTCACAATGCTTTGATCAAAGTTTCTTGACCTTTATTGGCATCCCCTTTTTACACATTGTGATGGCTTTCACACACATCTTACCAAAGCTACCCCAACTTTTGTGATGATTTTTAATTTATTTGGTTGCATTTATGTCTATCAAGGACATGCAAGTTTCTATAGTTATATATTTTCCTTATGGAGATTTATGAAAAGTGATTTTTTAAAGGCAAAACAACATCATCACCAAATTGATAAAATTAGAATATCATAATGATTTACAATGCTTTGTAATTTTTGCCATAGTGAATAAGGAAAATACTAGTAAAAGTCCTCAATTTCTTCTTGTTCGGACGGGTCATACATTTTTGGTTATTTTGTCAAAATTATAAATATATCTCTAACAATTAAATTTCATCTAACTGTAAATTGAGGGCATTTTAATCACCGAGGCCCGGTGCATGTAACACCACTCTCTTATATAAGACCAAAGTACAAATAACTTACCAAAAAAATTAATAATGCAAAAATGAATGCAAACAAAATACATTTCTTACAATATCTAGTGGAACAAAAACAATTATGCAATATGCAACAATTAAGAAATGCAATGCAGTGTTGAATTAGTTTGTAAGATAAGTACTTCTTATTATTCTACATTTGACAGTTCAATGGCTTAAGAATATAATATAAAATAGCAACTTGTGAAGATGGGAAGTGCACATAACAGTTGTATGTGAATAAGTGTCAATAAGACAAGTTTGGTGGTTTAAAGTAAGGTCATTTAGTTTTAGTAAAACACAACAACCTTTGCATCCTAAATGGTGACATTGTTTCTTAGATATGCAATCACCAAATCCAAATGGACAAATTTGACAAATCAATATGGTTTGGTCTTATTGCATTAGTTGAATTGGTGGATCATAAAATCATGAGTATCAATGCATATGAATTTGTAGAAAATGTGTCATTTTAATCAATGAATTTGCATCATACATTGAACATTTTAATTCAATCATCAAAAAATGGAGCTGTGTTGCTTCTTTGTTTCTATGCAACCAATTCAAGAAAGGAACCAATCAATATTAGCAACGAAAAATTCACATCTTTTCGATGCTAATTCTGAAAAGCTCCATCAATGCAAGTGCAAATCCCTCTTCTCAGCTCAAGCCACATCGGCTTTGTGGCCAGCCGCTCACCGTTTCCCAAATTCAAAAGCATTCATTCGATTCAATGTAATAAAAAAATTACAAAAAGATCACATTTTTATTTATAGATTTTCATCTCCCATCAATCCTTCACGCCTCTTTATTCTGTCCTCGCTTCTGCGTTGTTTTTTTCTCGTCTGGAGAGAAAGAGGTGGAGATTGAAGTCCTGTTTTGACCATCTGGGTGTTGGATTTGAGGTGGGTTCAGCTTGGATTTGCAGATCCGGTGGTGTTTCTGCCTTTTTGGTTTGTTTGTTGAGACTTAATCTGTTTGATTTTTTTGGGTTTGGTGGGGGTTTGATTTCATATGATTGATTTGTTGATGGGTTTGATTTTGGGTGTTTTGTGTATTTTGATGTGGTTTTTGATGTATGGATGATGTAAAGATTCGATTTTTATGGTTAGGGTTTTCAATCTGTCTGTTCTAGGATTGTTGTCCAGATGATGGTTTGTGCATAAGATTTGATTATTAGGGTTTGGTTGTTATGGGCGTGCTGGTGTTGATTGTTGCTTAAAGTTTAGGCCTTTGATTGTTTTGGTTTAGAAATGGAATGGTTTGTTGTTTAATCCGATGAGATTGATGACAGAATTGAACTTGAGATTTATGGGTTGAAAGTTTGGCGCTGTCTGAGATTTTCCTTTGTTGACTGCTTTGTGAATTCTAGACAGCTTCCGGGTCATGGAGTTAAATAGTTAAGCAATGCTGCGGTATAGTAATCAAGAGGATGAGTATGTATTGTCAGTTCGTGTCAAACTTCTAAAGATAGTTTTGGTTGCAAAAATTGTTTGATGGAATAAGGTGAAGATTATATTGGCTTTTTTGTTTTGGCTTGTGTGTTATTTATTCAGTTTCATTGCTTGGCTTGACTGGCTATGTGTGTCTGCGGATTGTGTGTGTCGTGGTGTTGTGGATGGTTTTCTGATGATGTGATGAAAGTTGAGTATGATATTTTGTCGCATTTGTGAAACTGATTGCTGTTTGTAATGAAATACTTGAAACTGAATACATCAGTTTTGTGTGAATTATGTCTGCAGGTATACTGGATTTGTGCACTAATCTTCATTCGAGTTTCATAATCTCCTGTCGGTATCTATCAACGCTGCCCTGATGCAAGGGCATAGAAGTATTGTGGGTTCGTCCACAGGAGCCATTGAATTTGACCATGGCGCTGCGCCAAGTAGTGCTGCCATTAGCACTGATCTATTCTGGAGTGATCATTCACTTCAGAGCTTTTGCCTTCACCTGGAAGTACTGGGGTGTCACATTTTGGGTCTAATGGTTATGTGAGACATAATCTAAGTTTATGGAGTCAAGGCGAGGGTAGTTCAAGCAGCATGCAGAATGATGTGGGCATCACTGAACAGTTGGAAAATGGCTGTCCATCGGGAAGTCTGGATAGGGACACGGTTACAGGGTTTGAAGAATGGTTCAATACGCCGACTTATCTGTCTCAAGATAATGGCATTCCAAACCTCGGCAGCAGTCACACTGTGAATAGAGATAGACCATTGACTCCACGGGGCTCAAATAGTGAGGTGATTCATCAAAGTCAGCTAACTTCAAGTGTAAACGCAAGTCATCAGAATCTTAATCTCAATGTTAGGGTCTCAGAGCAAGCCGGTGATCATATTCAATTTTTTGAGTCTCATAATTCATACAGGTCAGGATTCTCAGGGAGTGGGCAGAGGCCTGTCAGTGCCGCTACACATTCAATCATCACACCTGGTAATGGTAGTCATTTGATGGGAGAAGATGATAGTTCACACAATGCGTGTCGATTGCACTTGAAAAGAAAAATTATTGACGAAGATATTGGACAGTCGTCTGCTAGTGGAAGCGTGAGATCCTCTCATCACGCGGAAGGTAGTAGCTGGCACCCAATACCCGTTGATAACTCCGATAATGATTCAAACTTTGTAGAGCCTCACACACCTGTTTATAATATATCTCCAAGTGGCATTGTTTCGGGAAGTATGCCTGATGTAAGCCAGGTAGAAAATGGAAGAAACAGTGAAAGAAATCTTCGACTGAGGTTAAGCTCTGCTGCGCAGCATTCTGCACCTGTTCATATTGGTTCAGCAGGCAGTGCTTTCACGCCTAGCATTGATAGTAGACTGCAACACCCTGAAACAACTTTCCCAACTACAATATCTTTCACTCCAGAAGTAGCTAATCAGCAGACACATCCTACTTCAGCACATCTTCCGGTTCCCCGAAATGGCCAATCATTTAGACGGAGTAGAGGTTCAAATTCAAGATCTAACTCATCTGGTGTTGTCATCGGTGAACGGAGTAGTGTGCCGAATGCGGAAGCTACCTTGAGAATGTCGAGACAAATGTTGGAGCGTCGTATGCGTGCACACCAAATAATTCAAGTATCGCAAAGACATTTATCAGCGTCTCGTGGTAGCGGTAGCTCCTCTGCTATGAACATCCCGCTTGATCCGAATCCTTCCCTCATAGCAGCTGCAGCAGTAAATTCTGAACCCGACTCCAACGCCAATATGGTAGCCGGGCGCACTTGGGGTCCTGGGCACAACTATACATCCGGACAAAGAATAGCGGAAATCATCAGGAGTTCAGTGGTTGCAGCTGGTGGGTCTGATCATGCAAGATCAAACAGCAATCAATCCCCGTCAATGTCAGGGGGTGCATCTTCAGGCCAACCGATTTCTGCATCTGGAATAAACAGCCAAGGAAATCAACTTGCACAAAGAAGGCTGGCATTGCTAATGCAGAGGCGAGGTAACAGCATGCCTGGTGTGCCTTACTCTTTGCAGAGTGTTAGCGCTACAGGTGACGACCGAAGCCGACTATTATCCGAGGTCAGATTCGATACCTTCATTTGTATCTCAATTTTGAGTTAAGTTGTAATGAAAAGAAATCTTGCATGATCAATTTTGGTCTGCTCCTGTTGATAATAATCAATGTTATACTTTAAAAACTCAATTTTCATCGGAGGCTGAAAATTGTTTCAGCTTCTTACTGTATTTGTTTCTTGTTGAATGCAGATCTGGAGTGCATTAGACAGCATGAGGAGAGGGGAACCTTTGAGACCTGAAGTAAGACAAATAGAATTCCCATCTTTGTTAATACTGCGATTTTCTCTCTCATGCCTATCACTGCAAATTGGTGTCTATAGTTTGAGACGTTTCCTCTCATTCTGTTGCCTTAATCTCTCAGGATATGATGATACTCGACCAATCTGGATTGTTTGGAATGGCTGCCGAACTGCATGATAGACATAGGGACATGCGTCTAGATGTTGACAACATGAGTTACGAGGTATGCAATGTTTAATGTTTATCTTGTAACTCTGTCAATGTGATGCTTGTGCTAGTAAATGCTGATCTCCTTATCTGATATGATCTTCGTTTCTCTTACAGGAACTCTTAGCTCTGGAAGAGCGCATAGGAAATGTTAACACAGGACTTACTGAAGAAGCAGTGAAGAAGTGCCTGAAGCAGCATAAGTTTGTTGCACCTACTACAATGGCGACACCAAGCGAAGAAGTAACTGAACCATGCTGCATTTGCCAGGTAACATCTATATGCATTTTAATTTTTCCCGCATAATATTTTTTCAAGTAGCTGACGGGTCGTGTGATTCATTTTTAGGAAGAATACAACGAAGGGGAAGACCTTGGAATCCTTGATTGCGGCCACAACTTCCATACAGCCTGCGTCAAACAATGGCTGATGGTCAAGAACTTGTGCCCAATTTGCAAAACCACGGGACTCGCTTCACAGTGAAGTTACACATATCATATACTTTCCTAGTCTCTCCTACGTCCATTCCAACATTGACCAAAAAATTTAACAATTTCACTTTCCTTCTAGTGTTACTTTTATGGAATTTTTCTGCCATTAACAGCGTAGGAATTGTGATATGAACATCTCTTCATTTCATGCTCCAGTTACATGCTAAATCTTGTTTTTTGCAGCCTATCCGCCTTTTGCCGCATGCTTGAGATGCAGGTATCTGAAAACCTCAGATAGTCCAGAATTTAAGAATGGTATATCCTAAAACTTAAGTGAGAATTTGGTGGTTCAAGTTTTGTAGTCATCAATAGGATGAAGTGTTTTTTGATGTTATGATCTTCCTGAATTTCAGCTAAGAGTCAAAAGTCCCATTGTGCATCATCCTATGCATTTTTCTAGTCCAGAATCCAAATTATTTATCAGATTCACAGGTCTTACCAAACAACCATAGGTTCATTACATCAATAATAGCTTGTCAAAAGGTGACAAACTTTGAGGTTGACCTCAGAGCAACCACAAAGAAGCAAGAAAACAAACAGACAGACAAAGATGTTCTTATTTAATTCACTTATCACCAAAACTTGTCATGTTTCATTTCTTGGATTCTTGGAATGATCATCGAGAAAAGCCAGGCAGCTTTGCCCAACTTGCACTGCGTTTTGCACTCCCTTTCATCCATTTTACGTGTAGCTTTTCAAACCCACTAAAGTATTAGTCTTAGCAAGACGCCATCGATGTCCATTCGCATATGTAGTTAGTGTCATGGACCATCACAACACTCACGGGTGATCAAGTAAGACTTGACTTGCTCAACGCCTCAACTCATGCACTTAAATAAACACTTAGTTTATAAAAATGTTATCAAGTTATAAAAATGCTTTGTCTATAAGTGTAGCTTAGCTCCATTTGGAGGTTGAACACATGGTGGGGTTTAGATGTGTAATCTTATAATTGAGTCATTTTGGAGCTTCACAGCCTGGTTTCTTTCCTTCATGATTATTTATCAATTTACCTTGATTTCAGGTTCAGTAACACTTTGTCCATCTTTGTCCAAAAACCACTTGATATGGTGTGCAATACACTTTGTTCTTTTCTTTTGTTGAGCATTTTTAGATCATCATCGTGCCTAAATGGAAGAATGGTCCTGTTCGAATATCCTTTCAACTTTATGTCACTATGATCGATCTTGATTGTCTGATTTTCAACGATTCGAATAAGTATCTAAATCAACTTAGTCCTGAAAATCTACTAGAGTTTCATAAAGTAAAAGGTTTCCAACTGAGAAGATAAATATGTGGAGATTCTTATAGGACAAAGTCACAAGGGAAATCTCATTTCAAAGAGTGCAACTCTTTAGGACCTCTTCTTATCTTCCCATGTCTCCTCCTTGATAACATCTTCTTGCTTCATTCATTTAGCTCACATTCAATCCATGGCTACTACAAACATTATTCATCATGTTTTCTTGTTCCTCATATTTACTTTAATCATTTCAAGCAAATTTATTTCAGGGTTTGAGGATTTTGACACTTATATTGTCCATATGGACAAGTCCTCCATGCCGAAGGCCTTCGCAACTCATCACGGTTGGTACCTCGCCACGCTGAGGTCCGCGACCGAACAGTCTAGTAGTATGTCTGCCTTGAATAAGGCTGTTGGAGTTTCGGGTTATAATAGGCTTGTTTATAGTTATGAAAATGTTGTTCATGGATTCAGTGCAGTTCTTTCCAGCTCTGAACTTAAAGTACTTCAAAGCATGCCGGGGTATGTTTCTTCGACGAGGGACTTACCCGTAAAGCCCGACACGACTAGGACAGCTCAGTTTCTAGGCTTGAATGCGGACCACGGAGTTTGGCCCGCGTCAAACTATGGAAAAGATGTGATCATAGGAGTTATTGATACCGGAGTTTGGCCGGAGAGCAAGAGCTTTTCGGATGATAACATGAGTCCAATACCTTCAAGATGGAAAGGATCATGTCAAGTAGGTACTCAGTTTAATACCTCAAATTGCAATAAAAAGCTCATTGGTGCAAAGTACTTCAACCGCGGAATAGTGGCTAAAGCCCCTAACACAACTTTCTCTATGAACTCGACGCGTGATACTGATGGTCACGGTACGCATACTTCCAGCACTGCTGCTGGAAGTCGCGTCCCTGGTGCGTCCTATTTAGGGTACGCACCAGGAACTTCCCAAGGCATGGCGCCTTTAGCTAGAATAGCTATGTATAAGGCATTATGGGAGATTGGTGCATACTCTTCAGATATAATTGCTGCAATAGACGAAGCCATATCGGATGGAGTCGACGTGCTAACCATGTCCTTAGGCCTATCCGGAGTACCTTTGTACCAAGACCCTATTGCCATTGCCACATTTGCAGCCATCGAGAAAGGAATATTTGTTTCAACATCCGCCGGTAACGAAGGTCCGGATTTAGCATCTCTTCACAACGGTACACCGTGGGTTCTCACCGTTGCAGCGGGGACATTAGACCGGCAGTTTCATGGAAATGTGGAACTTGGAAATGGAGTGTCTGTGCCAGGACAGACACTATATCCCGGAACAAATTCATCAGACACTCCCACTAAACTTGTGCTCCTCAACTTTTGTGACAGCTCAAAGTTACAAAAGGTTGGATTCAAGATTGTTGTGTGTCAAGATGTGAATGACACTTTAAGTGATCAGGTGTATAATGTCAAAAACTCGAAGGTCGCCGGAGGTATTTTTATCAGCAATGTCACTGATTTGGAATACTACATGATGAGCTCATTCCCAGCTACTTATGTGAGTTTACACGACGGTGAGACAATCAAAAACTACATAAAAAAGAGTCCCAAATCGGCGAAAGGAGTGATCAGATTCCAAAAGACAACACTAGAAACCAAGCCAGCTCCACAAGTAACTGATTATACCTCGAGAGGGCCGTCTTTTAGCTGCCCAAGTGTGCTTAAGCCGGACTTAATGGCCCCTGGAGCTCAAATTTTGGCATCCTGGCCGGACAAAGTCTCTGTGGCTGCTGCTGGTTCTCAACCAATTTACAGCAAATTTAATGTTTTGTCAGGAACATCTATGTCATGTCCACATGCAGCGGGAGTAAGTGCGTTGCTAGTCGCAGCGCACCCGGACTGGAGTCCCGCTGTAATAAGGTCATCAATGATGACAACTTCAGACATTTTGGATAACTCCGGCAAGCCCATTTCGGACATTGGGGATCAGGGTAACGTTGCATCTCCCATCGCGATGGGAAGCGGACAAATCAATCCAAACAAAGCTCTTGATCCTGGCCTTGTCTACGAAACAAGTACCGAAGATTATATAAACCTCCTCTGCAGCCTTAACTTCACATCCAAGCAAATTCAAACCATAACAAGAACATCCTCGTACAAATGTTCCACCACATCAAAGTCCACATTTCATCTCAACTATCCATCTTTCATTGCTTTCTATAACGGAACAGGTATCATACCCGGACCCGTTCAAGAATTCATTCGGACCGTGACGAATGTAGGTAGTTCAAGCACTTCTTACACTGCAAAAATATCACCGATCGTAGGGTTCGATGTGACGGTGGTGCCGGACCAATTGGTTTTCAATGGCAAGAATGAGAAGAGGGAGTTCAAGCTGAGGATCAGAGGTCCGGTTAAGGAAGTTGATTATTTGAATTTTGGGTATTTGAGTTGGGTCGAAGATTCGGGTCAGCACTTGGTCAGGAGTCCAATTGTGGCCACTAGCATAAGAATGGACGGCTAGTGTTATTAAGATTTTGTTCAATTCAATTTTTGTTAATAAAGGTAGTTTTAATTCAATCTAATAAAACTATATTTACAAAAATAAATTACTATGCTTAGTAATTTGCTTTATCAAATTGGTTAAGATTTTTTATTTTTAAAGTTTACTTATCGTTTTCTTTAGAATTGGGCCGTTGGACAAATTTCTTTAATTGGGCCGTAGAACAACGAATTCTTTAATTTGGGCCGGAGAAGAAGGTTGTCATGTCATGTGGGCGCTACTGGGCTTTCAACTTTATCATATTTCTGATTCAGTCCCTCATTTTTTAGTTGTGTTTGTGGGCAGTGGAGTTGAGTCAAGTAACAGATGGATTGGATAATGCGTTAGTGCAATTAAACATTGTCGTTGATAAAATGAACCCTAAACCCAAAAGGAGTAGCTAGACACTTGAATGAAAAACTTAAAAGGGAAAGGAAATAATCAGCAAATGTTGAATGTTGTTGTGCATGTGATTCTACAAGGAAGCAACAGGCCTACATGTTTCCACTCAACCTCTAGCTCGATATACCGTTGGTTTTGTGTGAGTACTATATGAATATATACTGAATATACATGCCAAAACTTATGACACCATTGATCAACAAGAGTACATTGAAGCTACTTGCATATAAAAATGCATTTATATTGTATTGCTATGTAAACAAAATATATAACACTCAGTCGATTTGTGCATTGTTTGAGAGAATCAGTTTCAGTTTTTTTACTTTTTTTTACAAAGGGGAAACATATAAAGAAGGTTGGACTTGATGTGGTGAATGAGAAGTAAAGGCAGATAAAGGAGGGGAGAGGAATGGAAACAAAAAGTTAGAAAACAATTCAACACAAAGAACTTCAACAAAGATAATGGGATATAAAGACACTTACTACTAGGTCAAGTGTTGTATACCATATAGTTGTTGGTTCTATTCTTTTTATGTAATAATATTTAACCTGTCTTTAAAGTGTGTGAAAAATTGTATCTTTCTCCATACATATGTTTTTTGTAAGAAAAAACACACTTTAATTTTGGACTATCCATTTGTTTTAAATTTGAGAATGCTTCTGAGAAGAAGGTGCTTTTTCACGTCTTTTATTCGAAAGTTGAAATTTTACTTTTGCATGGATTTCAAAGTCTCCACTTTTCCAATTCATTGTCATCTTTTATTGTTGCAAGATTCCTTTCAATCTCTAGTCATTCACTTCTAAAATCTACGTACAGTATATCATACATTTATCATCATTGCCATCTTTTTTTCTTTATCTCTTTTGTTTCAGCAATGTCCCTCAATCATGAATCCTTGCAGTTTAGAGTGGCTTGCACTCATTGATTCATAATACCCACATTCCTGTGAGAATATCTTTGTATTCCGGTTTATTTGAAATGTTGTTTATTCCCTAAAACAAAAACTAGGAGATGCATGATCTTGATCACATATAACAGATTCAAATAGCTTTGAAACCAATGAAACCAGGTGTAGTCTTCAGCGTACTAGTTAAAATTAATGAAACCAATTTCAATGCATAGAACAGATTCAAGTAGCTTTTATGTGTTTAAGCCCGATTAGGGTTTTAAGTTAATGAAAAATAAGAGGCCATGGATTTCTCTAGGTATCTCTAACTAGCCTAATTTGTTTGAGAAGAGAACTTGCATAAGAAACAAATCACGCCACTCACGCGGAAGACTGTGCATTAGATTTATGAAATCAGTAGCATTTACAAGTAGGTGAAACATCTATTATAAGCACGTTAGGGTTAGTGAGAATGGACAAAATAGAAAAGGAGAAAGGACTTGGGTCTGTGGAATGAAGTCTGTTCTTGCTGGGAACTTGTCGTTTTGATATTACACATTTCGATTCCTCTGGTACTATTGGGTCATGTAAATGCCAAAACCTGAACAAAGAACACGACACATGAACATGAACAAAATGTTAAACTTAGTTTTCTTCAAATCTAGGGTTTGGTTTTGCCATTTTGCTAGACCTATGCGAAGCCCTAGAGACAATTAGAAATTATAAAACTATACATTCTAAAATAGAAGAGTAAGATCTCAATCACAGATAATTTACTCTCTAGCTATTATTGTGTGTTTTCTATCTTGATTAAATTTTCCCAAATAAAAATTCCCAAAGCCAGTATATTGTATATACTAAACCTACCGACTGTATTAATATCGACTAATATACATATAGTTTCATTCAAAACTAGAGACATGTACAAGATTCTTATGTATCTAAAGCACATATTCCATTTAGTTTCAAATTATTGTAGACTTATCTAGCTTTGCTTAGTTGTCCCACGCCAAGACATAGGGTTATCGAAGATAACTCTAACCCTGAACCATCTTCCTTCTCGAGGAAAGAACTTAAACATAGAAAAACACGCCAGCAATGTAAAACAATACTGTAATCTGTAAACTCCCTAGGAGAACCTTTTGTCCTAACATCGCTGTTTACTTATGCTTGCATTTTATTTGTATATCAAAATATGAGTAGGTTAGTCATATGGATGATGGATCTTGGTGGAAAGAAAAATGTATTATATTAAGCTATTAGTAGTTAGGATCGGACCTTGGTTTTGCAACAAGCTTGATCGGCTTTGGTGTGGACTAATCGCTACTTTAAGTATCATGCTTGAGTTATAGGAGCATCTTTCAGCATGGGGACTATTAGTCTAATGAGCTAGTGGTCCTCTCACCAAGCATGTTTAATTTTACATTAGTATTTAAGCAGTATTAGTATATACGACCATTTCACACATACTATTTCTCAATCGCGATTCCAAAATCCAACTGGTGAGTATTTAAAATGCATGAAAAAACACTGAATTAGCTAGATAAAATTATTCCCCGTTCATGAATTTAATTTAGTGCCTGCTCTATAATTTTGATCTCCTTTTTGTTAAAAAATAACAAGTAAAAACAAGCAAGTGTATTTAAAACATTTAATAAAGGTGGAAAGAAATAATGAATTTCGTATTAAGTAATATTTATTTCACAATCACATACTAATTTATTAAGTATAAATCAACCGTGTGGCGTGGTCTGTCTCCCATGTCAGCCGCTGGGTACATGCTTCCTTTGCATCTCTCCATCTCTCAAGGACTGGACAGTGTTCCGTGCGCAGAGAATACTGTGGCTCTTGCAGAGTCACAGAGAGGAAGAAATGCGTACTCCGTAGTTTAGAAGAAGACCTGAAAAAGTTGAGATGGAAAACTTGAATTCGAAAAAGGTTCTAATAATAATAAATTATCACCTGAAAAAGAGACAATAAAAAGAGGATGAAACTAATGATGGAGATGAAACTTTAAAGTTCAAACTTTAACCTCAATCCTCAATATATTTCTGAATTATTCTCTCGGTTTTTTTGCATATTCAAAATTAGTATTGGGACTTGTAGAAGCTGACACAGTCCCTTGTTTTGTTTCTGAAGTTTTTTTGTACATAAATTGATTATTTTGTTACTGTATAATCAAATCATGTCACATGCCAGACCTTAGTTAAATGACCTGAGTTTTAGAGAGAGATAGTTAGGGAATCTAACAGTATAAAGTTTTCAAAGAAAGATCAGAGACGAGTGGACCAGACTCAAGAGAAGGAAAAAAGTAGCAGAAGAAGAAAATTGAATGAGACTGATTAATGAATAAGAACAGAGGACAGAGTGAAAACAATTTAAAAGGGGAAAGAATCGAAAGCACCACCAGGCACCAGCAGCATGACCTCTCAATCAGATTTAAGAACCCACCATAGGCAGGTTGAGAGAGAGAGATGCTTCTTCTCATTTCGTTTTAATATTTGATGACACAAAATAACAAACATGCAAAGCCAAGATAGAGCACAGTCTCAAAGCACTCATCAGTGTTCATGGAAGAAGAAAAATTAAGGAAGAACAAGGAGAAATAGAAGAATCATGATGTCAGCAAGCGACTAGCTCTGAAAGTCTGAAACCTATCTATCACGTGACATACATGCATACATGTCCTTACAACATTTATTCACTATTTGAAGGCGAGTTTGTTGCAATGACATTGAATTCCTGGGCGTCCAAAACTTAAACCATTTAGGTCAAATGAAAGACACCTTTCGCTTTGCAATTAATGAATTAAAGCCTTCAAATTTAGTTAATAATTATTTTCTTTCAGTTCCCAACTAAATTTTAACTATACAAAAATTAATTTTATTCAATTCCACTTGGAAAGAACAAGTGCTTAAGAATTCAGAGGGGCGGTGTCCACAGTGAATGAAACACCGCCGGGAGCGGCGGGTGGTGTTGTGCATTGCGTGAGATGGATTGAATATTGAAATGGTCAACATTGGAGGATGGTGGTGGTGTCAGTGAAATGTTGTCAGGACAAGTGAGGAGAAATATATTTTTAACAGTCACGGGGTTGCCTCGAAGTTGAAGATTGGCAGTTTCACTGTGCGGCCACTTCTTTAATTAATTTCATTAGTACTGTTTAGCTACTTAATTAAATATTGTCAAAATGTTGAACCAGAAAGACATCCAGACACATATTCCCTTCATAAATCTTTTTCTCTCTCTCCTCCCGAGATGTAATCTACATTCATTTAATTATCCCTAAAGGTAACAGTAAGCCATTTTTAATGATATTATCAAGATGAATAAACCTTTAAACATGCTTCTTGATCTTAGAACATTTATTTTTTGAGCAAATTAAAGTGGAAATACGTATGAATTAAAGTGTATTATAATGTGAAATTCATAACTCATTTTTCTATAAAGTCTCCAACCTTGACTTTATGTTTGATTATACAGGCAACTTATTTAGACACTTTTAAGATGTAGTTACGAGCAATTAAGGCACTCAAATCACATACAGCCTGTTTAAATTTATCAAACCAAATTTTGTAGTAACCTACCACGAACGGTTTAATTGTAAATTTTTACAAAATTATACGAAAACCTTATTTTATATTTAGGGTTAACCTAATAATAAGTTCGAAATTTTCATTTATTTTTATCCAACCTTATTATATATTGTACCTTACTCTTCAATACTAAAACACTCTCTCTTACATACACCATCCACCGTTTCACCATATCTTCAACATCTCTCTCACTCACTCTTCCCCGTCTTCATTTTCCCACAGTGCTGCATTGACTGGGCACTACACTCGCCCCTCAATGGCGTTAATAATGGAAAACAACAACAACTACAACTACGATGACAACATGAACAACATCCTCCTTTCCCTTGACTCCCACAAATCCGTCCCTGCACCATTCCTGACCAAAACCTACCACCTTGTCGACGACTCCTCCACAGACCACATCGTATCCTGGGGAGATGACCACTCCACTTTCATCGTCTGGCGCCCTCCCGAGTTTGCTCGCGATCTCCTCCCCAACTACTTCAAGCATAACAACTTCTCTAGCTTTGTCCGCCAGCTCAATACATACGTAAGCTCTCTCTCTAGACCCTCTGTATAATATAATCCCTCCGTTTAAGGGTTTCGTCTGATGTAGGGCTTTTGTGTTTTTTTGTTTAGGGTTTTAGGAAGATAGTGCCGGACAGATGGGAGTTCGCCAATGAATTTTTCAAAAAGGGAGAGAAGCATCTTCTTTGCGAGATTCACCGCAGGAAAACATCTCAGTCTCAAGTTTCGATCAACCACCACCACAACCACTACTCACCTCAGTTTGGATTTGGGCAGCAGACTGATCACTTCCCATATCCAAGTTGGTCAGGCATCTCTCCTCCAGACTCTGATGAGAATATTAACATCAACCATAATACTGCTAGCTTTGCACCGTGGGGATGCGA
Organism: Sedum album; assembly: GCA_006409495.1. Classification (NCBI taxonomy): domain Eukaryota; kingdom Viridiplantae; phylum Streptophyta; class Magnoliopsida; order Saxifragales; family Crassulaceae; genus Sedum; species Sedum album. The sequence goes on from QZGG01000910.1 coordinate 23,958, forward strand.
CAATGACTTCACACATCCTCAACTATCCACATCTCCCATCATTCCTGGTGGTGGCGTGGCATTATCTGAGGATAACGAGAGGCTTAGGAGGAGTAACACTATGCTGATATCAGAGTTAGAGCATATGAGGAAGCTGTATAATGATATTATCTACTTTGTGCAGAACCATGTGAAACCGGTGGCTCCTAGCAATGTGTATCACCGGTCTTCACCCCTTGTCCTGACTTCAATGAATGAGAATAATCCGGATTTGCATTGCCGCCGGAGAGTTGGCGGCAATTTCGATGACTTGAGTAACAACACTTCCCAAGCTCAGTTACAGTGGTGGAAGAGGTGGATAATGATGATCAAGATGGTGACAATAGGAAGATTAGATTGTTTGGAGTTCCTCTGCGGACCTGGAGCTCCTCTGGCAAGAAGAGGCTGCATTCAGAGCTGGGACTTAATCTCATGCCGCCATCCCCATGCTAGAGTGCTAGACTAGTTACTATTTAGGGTTTCATCTATCATCAGCATCAACTTTTTCCAATAATTCAGCCTTCATCATTCACACATTGAATCTTTACTTTTCAAGAATTTTCACCCGTTTTATGGTTCAGGAACTATCATCCAAATCAATCAGTGAGGATCTAGAAATTTAAAAATATATTAACCGGATATCTGATGAATAAAATCAAGGAACAAGACCATGACGAATGCAACTTTGCAGCTACACTTTTATTGCTCAAAGCCTCAAAAGCCTGAACTTCAATCACGTTAAAATCATGGGTGATTCGAAGTCTAAAACACTGGAATCATTTTCTAGATCCTAGCAGCCTCTTTGTTTTGATCAAGGTTAAAAGTTCAATGCATTGTGATGAGTTAAGAGATACTTAAGTTTGCATAGATGTTTGAGAAGAAATGAGAATATTGTACTACTTGTTAATGTGATTTGGAAGTGGGTTAGTGCCTGAGGTTGTGGCAGAAGCAGAGGGGTTATGTTTGTGAATGGTTTCTATCAAAGGGATCTTCTACATTCATTGTTCTTCTTCTGAAGACAAATTCAAAAAAAGGAAAAAGAGCAACGTTTCTTTTTGCTACTTAAAGTATAAAATTCAACATCTTTAGATCTCTCTTTGGATCCTCTCAGTCTTTACTATCTGCATACTCACGTTCTAGAGAGAGAATGGCTCTTAAAAGAATCTCAACTCTCAAGGGATTGAGCGAATGAAAAAAACAGAAATAGAGTGATGCTACCAGTACACAAATTTGACTCGTGAGATTAATTACTCCTAGAAAATAATGATGCCCCATTTGTTTTTGGATCTGAGGTAGCTAATAATGGTATCTCTGGTCGTTTTTTTCTCCGATGATGCAAATGTACTGTTTTCCTGCAGGATGATATGCCCAATTTCCTTCATCTCTATTAAATGCTGTTGGATATGTTCACAGAGAAGTGGGCATTGAAATAAAGTTGAGGGATTAAATGTAGCAGTAAATATATGGAAAGGGTTCTATTCTATGAGATTTTGCGACATGTACTAGACGGTGATTTTGATAATCTAATGATTATGATAAATATTCTTTTAAAATTAAATTAGGGGATAAATATAAGCTATCCATTAGATGACTGAGACTATTATGGTATCACACTTGTATATTCACTTCTCTAATCTCAATCTGATAAATCTTAGAGCATATGCACCGGTGCTTTTATCTAGCACCTCCTCACTTAGCACCTCTTCTCATTTTTGAAAAACAAAGTACAAAATTTAGAGGAGGCGCTACCATAAGACTCCCTTAAAATAATGTTGAATTAGTCTAGAGGGGGAGATACGTAGAAATAGAAGCATAAAGGTAGAAGAGAGAAGCATGTCAGAATGTTTTTGTCTTGCAATTATTTCAAGACAATTTTATTATATCTATTCATACAGTGTTTATTTGTTTAATGTTTAACATTGTTGTCGTGCCTTGTGTATAAAGTGAAGAATAGTATATCAGGAAATACAGAGTCACACGTGGTTGTTACAGGGTACATGCGTGTGTATTTTTGTTCTAAATTCATCAACAAGATTTTATACTGATTCGTTATTAAGACCTGTACATTATATTATTTTCCTTAAAATCATCCGTAAAAATTAATATCGTTATTAATCATTTTGCTACCTATCTATAATACTGCAGTTGGGGTTGGAGGTGGGAATGGGCCGCTACTAATGGGCCGCGTTTTGGGCTAGATGTTCTGAGTACATCACAAACGGATTGAATCAAACCGGTTAGTGGTTCATCTTAATTGTTAAAATCAAATCAATAAACCAACCAAACTACGGTTCAATCTTTCTCGATCTGCGATTTCTCAAAACCCTAATTCGACTTCGATCTCTGCGATCGCGCGTCTCTTCTCCTTCGTTTCGTGTCGCCGGAAGACACAGGTAAAGATTTCTAGAATTGTTTCAGCTGGTTGATTTCTTTAAGCAAGCATTATTGATGTTTTTTATGTGTGTGGAAGTGTAGAATGGTGGAATGTGATGAACTGATTTTCCTGTTTTGTTTCTGTTGGAATTGTTTAATCCATTCACATTGTTTCATATGTGTAATTAGGTGACTGCTTTATGTTTGTATAAACTGATATGTTTGGATTTCTTGCAGCTGAAATTTCATGATAAGTTGAATGCTGGAAAAATGATAAACTGTCGAAGTGTTGGTCGAGAAAACTACTACGAAATTCTTTCCGTGGATGAAAATGCAAGTTATGAAGAAATACGCACTAGCTACCGCAACGCCATTCTCAAATCTCATCCTGATAAAATCCAATCCAGCAAACTCATCTCCAGTTCAGACTTGATGTTAAAAGAGGCATTTCATAAAATTCAAAAGGCTTGGGAAATACTCAGTTGCTCGAATTCACGTGCAGTCTATGACTCTGAACTAAAATCAAGTAGAAGAGATCTAATAATGGCAGATGATGTGCTAATGGAGGATATGATAGCTCAAGACGATGGGGAAGCTGTGTTGTTCCATTACCAGTGCCGATGTGGGGATTACTTCTCGACCGATTCGTTCGAGTTGGAATCAGTGGGATGTATAGTAAAAAGAGAAAAGAAAGATGTGTCATTGCAAACTTCTAGTGGTACAGATACATCCATCGTTCTACCTTGCCCTTCATGCTCACTTAAGATTCGTTTACTTGTTGATTCTGATAGCAAACTCATTATTAATGATTGAACGAATCTCAAGGTCTGCGTTTTACCCCATGGCCTCTTCTCAGCTCCATCACCTATTAAATCTCAAATTTCCAAATGTCGGACAAAATCCTAGAAAGAAAGCGTCGCTCGTTGATTTATCAGCGCGATTTTTTGCAATATTGTCTCAGTATCTCGTGATTTATTGATCAGACGTGTATTCAGGTTGGTATGCGTTCCGTCTGCTGTAAGTTGCTACTGTTTTTTGGCTATCATTGGAGTTTGCAATAAGGGTTTACTAATCCCGGTTGAACTGTAAAGGTTTCCATCTTTGCGTTAATTTTTTATGATCATTTGGTTTTTTTTGCTCTGTAGAGGAAAATTTTATTTCTCAATTAGATACCCCATATGTTAAGGAATATAACTTAGAAGGAAAGCTCTTTTGAGATCCCTATTAAGAGGTGAGATCCTGAGACACCCATCATGGTCGTTGTTTGGATTTGTTTTTGGGGCTCGAATTGTGTCACGTGCACAATTTCGAACAAAAGCAGCAATTTCTCTCGCCTCCGATTTCGAATTTCTCTCACCTCAGGGTCTCACCCCTTAATAGGGGTCTCAAAAGAGTTTTCCTCTATAACTTAGTACTTTGGATATTTTCATCCATCTTTTGATTCTTGAAAAGTTTAAGGTATGGAGAGAGAGCTAGGTAGAAAATGTGTTATAGTGTTTGGTTTGCCATGGAAAGTGGGTACATAATACCATCATTTCCCGCAATACTTTCCGCACAAATACTTTCCCCCAACTTTCCAATAACAAACAGGAGTATTAGTCATTTTGGAAGTTAGGCAATCAGCGAGGCTGAGTAAGATGATTTTTCTATTTTTTGGTGTGTTTACTACTGTTGACATTGAACTTACATGTTTCAATCTTTTTTTGGCAGAGACAGGATTCCGTCCTTGAGAAAGAATTAAGACATGGCTGACCAGAATGCTGAGTGGAGTGTGTATGATCGAAATCGAGTCAGTCACATACACGTCCAAAGCCATGATAGCTTACTGCTCCAGTTTCAGTAGACCTTTAATCGTATAAAACTCTGTAAATCAGTTACACAAAGCAATAATGACCTAAGTGGTGGCTTCAGCAAGACTATAATGTACAGTGAGTGAGTCCCTTTTGCCTCCAGCTAGTGTCTAACCATGTTCAGCATTCAGAAACAAAATCCGAAATCTCTTAGATATCAAAAGAATGATCTGGTCTAGTCTTGGCCACACAGTCTGTGCATATAACAACCTTCGCCCATGCCATAAACTTTGTAACCCATCTCCTGCCATGTTGAGTTAGAATCTCCACTCTGTACGATCTTGCCTTATTCTTCTTGCTCTTTTGCCTTTCACATATCTTTCTGTTTTTAGCCCTTGGAAACATATTCTAATATGTAATAACGGGAAGAGTGTGGTTCCTTTGAGGTCTCATCTGCACATGTATATTTTGAAAATTAAACTATCTGTATTTTCGAGTTAATTGTATGTACATTTTGACCGTATTTGTACACTTTGACTTTATACCGAAAAAATAAAAATTGAAACGTAAGATTTGTGACACCTATGTCTCAGGTACACAAATTCATACTTTTTTGATAAATACGCAAATTCATACTTGAGTTGCAAATAAGCGCGACTCATATTGTGACACGTGTTGCATACATGATATGGATTACTCCCTCTATCCCTAAATGTTTGTCAACTTTCTATTTTGGATGTCTCTTAAGTTTGTCCACTTTTCTCCAATATCAACTACATATTTCTACTTTTTACTCATATACTTTATAAAATATTTATTATCAATTCACATTTTATCCTTTATTTCTTTCTTAAAAATCATATAATTTATATTTTTGGACAAACAAATAAAGACGACGGAATATTATTTAGTACGTGAAAACAAATCATTAAGCAACTACACAAATCCAGTAACAGAGAATGTATTTATTTAATTACTCAGATATAAATTCTAGTATCACTTTGAACTCTCACTCGAACTCCTCCGGTCAAAGAAAGTCAACGCCAACTTCGCGATGGGTCTACGTCGAGATCGCGACTACTGCTACTTGGAATCAAAGCCATGCACGGAGTGGGTTCAACTCTACTTCAAAGATTGTCTATGTAATTTAAGAGACGACGTCTCCTTCGGGTTCGGATTACTGAGTGTCAGCTTCTGGGGTTTCGCTGAGGTTCCGCAAATCGTTACGAATTTCAAGGCTAAGTCTAGTCAGGGCGTGTCGCTGCTCCTCCTGCTGACGTGGATTCTCGGGTCAGTTGAGTTTTTGGGTTTCGATTTTTTTGATTTGGAGATTTGGGTTTTGATTTTTTGTTGCATTTTGTTGCAGAGATGTGTTCAATCTTGCTGGTTGCATTCTGGAACCTTCTACTGTAAGTTGATACACATTTTGTTCACATTCCCAGATTTGTTATTTATTTAAATTTAACTTTTTGATATTGTTTTCCTGTTTGCAGCTGCCAACTCAATTTTACACAGCTCTGGTGAGTGTTAATTTTGTTATTTTTGGAATTGAATTTGTGTTTGGTATGTGAGGGTATGTGTTTTAAGGTTGGCTATGTGGTGGATTGTGAATACTTTCATGGTGATGGACTGGCTGTGTTTTGGTTTTCCGCAGTTGTATACTGTTGGCAGCTCGATACTAACCTGTCAGTGTATATACTATGATCACATAGTGCCGTGGTTGATGAAGAAGGGCAAGAAGGAAGGCCGAGTGAGTTATTTTGAAGTAATTGTTGAGTTAATAAATTAAAATATCTTACTCGAGCTTTGATTTGGCTGATTTTTGGTTTATAGGTTGTTGATCAGGAGGGCGACAAGTTGACTCCAAAAAGTGGAGATCCGGGAAGTGAGAATGTTGTGCATATGCCTTGCCCGATGTCAAGAGGCCCTGCATTTTATACGTGAGATTTTGAGTTTTAGCTTACTGTTTAGCTCTTGTTTGTTCTTTTGTAGACTAACGAGTTTGTTCAAATCTTTTTCAGTTCTGCCAGATCATTAGTTTCCAGTCCTCCAGCCAATGAGGCCAAGTTCCCCAACTCAGTTGAAGAGCACAAAAAACCAGATACTCCGTCAAAAATAGCTTCGTTTGTAAATCAGTCAAGAGGAGTTGTGAACACTGTACGTTGTATCGTTGACTATTTTACTTTTATTTGCATTGGATAAAAGATGCAATCTTATGTCCATTAAATTGATTAGGTGACTGGGTATGGAACGTTTGTAGCAGCTGCCACTGCCGCGAATTTGCCTAATCGTGCTGCGGCATTGAGCCGAACCTTGCTGGTAAGGCATCATCATATGAGTAACTTTTTGTGTTCTGATGTTTCAAACTAATTTGACATGATCATTTTAATTTTGAAGCAAAATAATCTTAGCATGGAAGAACGGTCTGACTCTTATGGACAAATGCTGGGATGGGGGATGGCTTTCATATACATCTCTGGGCGCATTCCGCAGATCTGGGTCAATGTCAGTATTTCCTCGTTTTCCTTTACCCGCATTTCAATTGTATTTTGTTAACTTCCATTCTGAGTGATGGCATTTTTATTCGACGGAATTTCAGAAAAAGAGAGGAAATGTTGAGGGGCTGAATCCTTGCATGTTTGTTTTCGCTCTGGTTGCCAACATTACTTACGTCTTAAGGTAATTTATGTCCACTATTTGTACGTTTAATTGACATGGCTGTCAGATTCAGCAAATGTTACTAACTATGAATTATAATAATGCAGTATTTTGGTGAGCAGCTGCAAATGGAGTGATTTAAAAGCTAACCTGCCTTGGCTTTTGGATTCCATCATATGCGCTTTGCTAGACTTTTTTGTAAGCTTCCACATATTTGTCTCCTTCTGTTGTTAATAAGTTTAATAAACACACCGACTAATCAACCTTCCTTTATATTATGTGTCTAGATTCTACTTCAGTTCATATACTACAGATATAACAGGAGAAAGCAGTACAGCATACTAGATGAAACTCGTGTACGTCTTCTAACTTGAAGATGGTAGAAAAACCAAAGCTACCAATAAGCGAGCAGTCGATGTAACCTTTGTGCACCTTATAGTCGCAGTAACTAACTCAGGGATATTTTGGTATGTCCCTTTACACCTCATAGTTTATGAAGAGATGAGTTCCCCTCCGATTTTGCTGGTTACCTTCAGACTTTCATTTAAAGTTTCAATCCAGGGACTGTATTCAATATATTAGGTAAATAGTTTTCCAATCATTTTCATGTTGATTAAGCTCATCCAGCTTAGGTAGCAATTCAAAATTGAGAATGCTTCGTCTTACATTTGAGTGTAATTTAAGGATGCTTTGTTTGAACATGTCTATCACAGGAGTAATTGGGCACCAAAGGGTACCTTTCAAACTAAGATGCATCAACTTCCAACTGTTCCTAACATTTAAATCAATGGTCTTCAAAACAAACATATGAGATTCAGATGTAAAAATACACATGGAGATCAACCCAAAACTAGAACATGTCCTCTAAGTTGACATTGAAATCAAGGTACATAAATAAAACACTAGTAATGTATAAACAAGTACCATTTCGTAAGCGGCGAAAGTCGGCATTAAATACTGCCAAGCCTTCTTACTTGGATCTAGTTGTCTACGTTAATGTAACAGTGATGATATGAAAAGGGTTTGGTTCAAATCTAGTGACGACAAGCTTGGTACCTGTCTATTTTAATGTTAATTAAGACGTGACATGAAGCATTAAAATTCACCAGAAGCCAACAATATACTGAGGTCGATAATCAACTTGGAAATTCCCCTTCTAAATCTTGTCATTAATGAAAAAATTAAGTAGCAATCAGAATAGAGGAAATTACAAGTAGATACTAGCTAGACATGGGCAGCAGAAAACCGACAAATGAAAAATGCTGGCAACCACTAAAACAAATAATGTAAGGTAAGGTCGACATGATCATCATACCCACTGTAAACTATGTAAACTATAATATGGAAGCTAAGGACTTTGACTAAAGCAGATACTGATTGTTTCAAAAATTTGACAGCTTCAATCGGAAAAACAATGGACAAGGGTAGGCTGCTCGACAAATGAAGACAAATGAAGAATAGTTGCCGTCACGCACCACTTGCTGCACCAAACTCATCACTGCTAATGAACTTAACAATGCTGGATACACCAGCAACATACCAAACACAGTTATCAAATGACAACATTAAACCAAATCTCAGAACAAACAAACACCAAGATATTCATTTGCAAGAACAAGTTCCAAATGCAATATGCTTCGTCGAAGTTTTATACATTTTGATAACAAGAATTCTAGTGTGTTCTCTTCACATACAAGTGTATATGTAATATGGCGGCAGCAGCAGTAGTAATATACACAACGAGCATAAATGACTTCAAAATCGATCTGATCACCTCTCCGCAAATCCACATCTTAAACCCCAGCAATACATATGAATACCTCATCATCCTCATATCACCAGAATTCATTCAAATCCGCAGAAAAGCGCATTACATACCTGATCAAATGAGTCTCCTCATCTTCAGCTCTCGCAAACTTCATGAATCAAACACGAAACGAGTCTGCATCAAATCATAAGGCGCCCAAAGCGCGTCAATAGGACAAGGCCTATTCGCATCAAGCCTCACCCAAGGCTTCCCTTTCCCACTCCAATGCAACAAACTAACAGGTCCAGCGTGCAAATCCCTACACAAGCCACGATAGTTATCACCACCTAAACCATGCTGATTCCATTTATGATCCACCGGAGCAATCCTTCCAGCAAAAACCAGCAAAAAAGGAGGCAATGATCCGAGCTCGTAAATCCTCATCCGCTTTTGTAACTCCATCCATTCCTCGATCCGGCGCGTGTAGTCACCCTCACGCCATCGATCTAAATCGATTATCATCACACCGGTGTTGAAATAACACGCGCGAAGGTTCGAGAAGGTTAGGGATAAAGACGGATTTGACCAGAAGGAAGGCGTGAAGTATGATGTGAAATTCGCGTTGCAGTACTCCGGAGCGGCTAAAACGGCGCCGTTTGTGAGTTCTGTAGAAGCGAGCGACGCGATGTCGTCTACTAAGACCAGATCGGAGTCGAGATAGACGACGCGGCTGACGCAGCGAGGGAGAATGGATGCTAAGTACGACCGAGCGTAGTTTAAAGGACAGTCGAGTGCGGAGCGGATGGAGGTGGAGATGAGGCCGGCGACGGCCGAGTCGTTGAAGTGGTAGACTCGGAAGGTTAAGTAAGGGAAGGATGATAGGATTGTGGATCGGAGATCGGTGAGATTCGCGGCGGAGGAAGCGACGAAGTGGAACCGGACGTTTTCAGGACACGAAGAGTGTTGCAGTATAGATAAAATCGCCGCCATTGATCCGCGGAGGTAGACGGCGTCGAGCGTCATCGCCACGTGGATTGCGTCGGTGGAGCAAATATCAGCAGCGTCGGCGTCTTTTTGTAAAACAGGACAGGTCCGTGAGTTATAGAACTGCGGAGCTTCTTTGAAGGATTGGCGAGGTTTGTCGGCAGCGGAGGATATCACCACGCCGGCGAGTATCGCGGCGGCGATAACGGCGGCGACGAGGTGTTTCATGGTGGTTTAAAATCTCGGGATTTGAAATTTGGGATTGAAGAGTTGACGAAGGGTTTTTATATGGGCAGCTTAAGGCCATGTTTGGCTCGGATTCTTTACGAAGAAAATAAATAGTGAGTATTTAATTTATTTCCTCGTAAAAAACGCGGTTTCTTGAATTTGGGAATTATTAAATTTTTGATTATTAAATTTCTTAGCAGATACTCCTTCCGTCTCCTTAAGTTTGTCGAAAAATATATTTTCATGATATTTAAGGTAGTAATGAGTACTTTATTTGTTTCAAGTTAAAATTACTTTATTTTGAAAAAATATTTACATAAAACAATATAGAATTATAGTACCCAAAAATAGGATATCGTTTTAATGGTTACAGCAAATTGTTGCGATGTATGGGATCCGAATTCAAGATTCCAGCACTAGTTTTAGTAATATGCTTTGTACATTAATCTAATTAGAATTTGTTTGAATGTTTTTTATAAAAAACCAAATAAAAAATTAGTTCCTTAAATTTTATTGAAAAGTAAGGTCATTTGGTATCAACAACTTATAATCACACAGTATTTTGGTATTGACAGCTAATAAGTTTTGGGTCCTTATAGTGATTTATGAAGCAAATTTTCAATTTGAGTAAAACTTCATCCGCTGCATTTTTTATATTTGTAAATTTATTCCTAACTCGAATCGTCTGAGTTAATTACCAAGAGTGTAACCAGTAAACTACTTAAATTAAGAAGTATGACTCGATTTTATATTAATGTCCGTAGGGTTATAATTTTGAGTAGTTAATAATTATTATGTATTTGAATTACATGACTTTTGTATCATGATTTACTTAAAATAAACTCCATCACCTGCACAATTTATTTATCAAATTTACAGTGGTGTACGCAATTTTATAATTTTAAATAATTAAAATTCATGGTTTTTTAAGATAATTAAATTAAATTCATGAATTTATACTTGAAAAAATAATAATTTCATTATTGTCAATTTTATCATAATCTTGTCCCTACCTAGTCTTATAGATTTACTAGATTAGCTTTAACATAATGTTGCAAAGGTGAACTTTCAAGCTAAGATTTCCAAGTTGTTAGCAACAAGGTCTCATTTCAAAGTAAAATCTTGATAGTGATTGCTCATCTCCAACAAGCAACTAGTTTTGCAAGATGAATAATTCCACCATCTTCCTTCAACATCATATAACAATGACATAAAGCCTCTCTTCATACCTCACTTATGTTCTCATTTCACTATCAACACAAATCTGATTTTGTCATCAAACCTAGGATGTATATTATTCACAATATATTAACAAATCCGTTTTTAAAACGAATACGTCTTTATATTTTTAAAAACTTCGATAATCATTGATCAAAGTTAACCAGTCAGCACGGAACAAAAGGTACTATAAAGGTGATAAAAACGCGTTTAAAATAAAGGCTAAAGATATAGCAAAAACAAATATTCCTTGAACAAAAGTACAAAAATGTGATCAAACATTGTTGCTTAAGTTGTTACAAGTCCTTTGTGAAAGTAAGGCTTTTCAGGGTGAATGCACCGACTCGGATGAAGACCTGTAACAGTTTGTAAGCTCCGGACATGGTGATCCATGATTCGCCAACATGGGGTCGGATCTCATCACCCATCTTAGTCCTCATGCTGCATTAATTTCCAAGAGGGTGTGCTCATCAATGTTTCCATTGAATTTGAGTTCTCATGTTACATGCATTACTTCCATTTGCATGTTTTGAATCATGTTTGAGATTTTTGAGTAAATGTTTGGAGCATTCATGGTCACAAGTGAGTCTTCCCTCCATGTTGTCCTCTGCCAAATTATGGTCAGAGAAAAGCAACCAGACATTGTCATGAATAATAACTTCATGGGTATCTTCATTTGAACCTTCTCTTGTTTCCATTCATTGAAAACATTGATTGTAAATTCAAAAATCTACTTCTATACACATTCATCTATTATTTGATAATTACTATACATTTGGTGCAGTGTAATTGCATTGACTTCATCATAACATTACTATTATTTAAAGGACTAATGTGACTGACTAAGTGAATGAGTCCAAATAGATTAGGCTATTTGGCATTAGAAGAAGTACATTACAATAAATGCAAGATCCAATGATTTAAAAATCAATGATCAAATTCAAACTTGGAGCAAAGCTACATGTGCTCATAGTGATAAGTAATGCATCTATTCAATCCTTTCACATGCCTTAAAGATCAAGCATCTTGAACATGGTATGGACTTTTAAGAATTACAAAATCGTTAATATTCATGTTTCGCTCTCCGATTATCAAGGTATTACGACGCAAAAAGATTAAAATATCCGAAGTCTATCAAGAAATATTTAAAAAAGGATTGAAGGGTATTTATATTTTAGTTTTGTTGCCATCAACAGTCATGGATGTTTTGATAATTTTCCTAATTTTTACAACTACATTATCTAAGCTTGTTTTCACAAAAGGAATTCAAGAAGAAATCTTGGGGATCAAACTACAGTTGAAAAACAGTGAATTAAAGGAAAAGGGTGATAAGAGCACTGAAAAGAGCGAAAAGAACAAGACAGAAGGACAACTTGGGAGACCATTGGCTATAAGGGAAAAAAAGTAAATTTGTGAAAAAGTAGCTTATGATTTGGAAAGAGAAAAATGAGGTCAGACTTCAGACTTCAGAGGAGAGGACCCAACCAACCAAGCCATGTGCTACACATTAAGTTTCTTACATTTAATAGCAGTGCTCAGTGGTGTTATTGCATGGAATCAAAATCATTCAGGGGACATACAATGTTTGAAAAATAAAGTTTAGTTTGAAAAACATGCAAGCTAGGACCATCCACTTGTTAATGAGATGATATATGCAAAAGGGAAAAAGGAAACACTGTGGTATATCTAAGCAGACTAATGGAGTAGGACAACTCCTTTTTAAGTTCCAAACCCAAATTTGAAGAAAAAATGTCTGTAAATGAAGAACCAGTTCAGTACCTAGGTGTACAGTGCTGTTTCCTCAGTCCTTAGACATAAGCAATGTGAAGCTACATAGAATTTTATAGTTTTCTAGATGTGGAAGGATATAGCAGCAATAAGAGGATCACATATGATACCAGAGAGCCGGTGTAGAGTGACACTCTCAGTTAATGGCCAACATCTCATTGAGGTGCAACATGAAAGAAGACGGTACTTTCAGTAGCAACTTTGGCAAGAGCATGTTGCATCAAATGATAGGGAATTTTAACAAAAAATGATATGACATTATACCTCATAAAAAGCTTGCAATGAGACACTTCATGTTTAGATTTCAGAAGATACCTCAAGAAAGTAGAATCACATAATAGAGCAATCATATACATAAACGTACCACAAATGAACATAGAATAGCATGGCCATTGAAAAGATGTAACTGATAAAATGCTCTCAATTTCACATTCACATAAAGTATTTAAGAACTTTTGATTACTAGTAAACTATTTTGCAATATAGCAATATAGCAATTAGCAAATAATATACAGAGACTGACCTTTTATCCAGAATACTGCAGATTATATCTTCAAGGCCAGAGGACGATAAGACTCGGGTGATGACTATTTTAGAACGCTCATAGTTCATACATGAGAAGACATGCTTCAAAAAGCTTTACATATATCATACGGAATCCGATTGGAAGGGAAAAACTTAAGCTTTCTGTTTGAGGAATAAACTTGGAGAAGGTTCCTGCCTACAACAGGACCAAAGTAATGAATACAAACATAAGGATGATGAAAAAGAGCATCATCAGTGATGAATCCTGCGCTTGGCCAAGGCTTGTAGGAGCAGTTCTTTGTTCATGATCTCCATGGGGCTGCGGTTGACCTTGCTGAGGGAACATATTAGTTCCTCCATAAACACCAAAACCAGGAAATCCATACAAATTAAGCCCAAGAAGAGCCGGTATCAGCCCACCAAATCCAGCAGAAAATGTGAAGTTACCAAATGACGCCGTCATCATAGGCGCTAGACCACCCAACCCACCCATAAACCCGAATCCAGGAAATGGGAACTGGACATTCGGTCCAGTTGGATGTGGCGGAGCAGTTTCCGGCCTTTGCCCCATCGGTCTATGAGGAATATCCACTCCCGGAACAGACTTCGAACGTGGATCTGTCGTATTCTTTCCCCGTCCATACAAAGGAACCAACTTTTCTTCCTCAACCATTGCCTTACAGACTGGACATTCCTGAGACTTAGAGTGTAAATGGAGCCATTTATACAAGCAAGGCCAACAAAACAAATGACCACATAGCGTCACAATCGGGTCTTGCGCCAAGTCAAAACAGATGTTGCACTCAAAACCAGTATCCCCATCACCACCATTGTTCCTCGAGTAAGATGCCCCTTGCGATGAACTACTACTATGATATTCTTTACGATCACTCGCCATTCCAATCCCTTAGAAAATCCAGAGTGGAAGTACCTAATTCCATTAAAATTAAATTAATCACTGCATACAATCAAAAAACAAATTGAAGTACAAAAGCAAAAGGTAACACACAAGGATGCTTGACGACAGTAGATACTAAAAAAGCTCTAATCTTAAAAACCTACAATAAATCTCTATAAACCCTACGCCTCAATATTTACAGAAAACATCAAAAAAACACCAAATTAGAACCCTAGCAAAAATCCCAATCCAACTAGGGTTTGGAAATTAATATTGATGATCGAACCACATGACATTCCAAAACCACGATAAGCAACAAATGCACAAAGTTAACAGCTTTTCTATAAACAAATTCTGAATCTTGAAAATCGAAAACGAAGCGACCGAAGCTAACCTTCGATTTCCTAACGCTGATGATGGATGAATGCGATCAGATCAAAGCGGATTCAACCCAGAGATCGATCCGAGCCGGATGATTGAGGGAAGGAGAGCGATGCGAAGACGAGCCGATGTTTTTCGGATAAAACTTTTTTTGGTGAGAAATCTTTCGCTGCCTAATTAGAAGACTCTCGTTGGTATTTACGTCATCTCTACACGTGTCATTATATTAATGGATGAAAAAAAAACTTTGATGACGTGGCAATGTACACCAAAAATAAGTCAACTTTAGTCATAATGTAGAAATCTGGTATTTGAATACATGTAACTTGCTCATGGGAATGAAAAAACCTAGTAAAACCGAATAAGTCAGGCTATGGAAACTGATAGAATGATCTAAGCGGAGCCATCAGGGAATGGATTCAGTGCATCTTGTTTACCGTTGACGTAGAATTCAACCACTGCAAGCATCCTAGGTAGTTTATCAGGATGGTAGTTTACATGGACAATGACGGGTTTCAGCTTCTTTAGGTTGGCATCTTTGCGCACTGTTTTAAACAAGACTTTGCTGTTCATGAACATATATATGTCCATAGTTCGTCTTGAGGCGTGAAGTCCAGTGTACCCTGGATGGGATGGGTAGAATAATTCTTCGTTGAAAACAGCTTGGTCCCAAGCTTCTTCATGTGCGAGCCTGTTAGCCACTCGGTCAAGAAGCTCAATGGATGGTATGGTGGGACGAATGTAGAAGAATCCAGAGTTGTAAACCCATATTCTCATTGTGTGCGCGTACCTAGCCCAACCCATTGCGGGTTCATCAAACACGTCGTTGTATCCATATGCTGTCATGTTGTTGTGGCCATCAGACATGGACTCAACGTCTGAATCTCTGTACAGATGATCGAAGGGATTCTGCAAGTAAACTATATCAACGTCGGAGAGCAGCACGCTATAACCAAGTTGCAAAAACTCTCTCAAAACCCTAAACTTAAGTCCAGAAACGGCGTGGTTACCTCCAATCTTTGCAACTGAATCAATATTTTCATCTGGGTCTCTTTTATAAACTGGCACATTATTCAACTTGCAAAACAGTTCAATCTCTTCATCCAATGCAACAACCAGATAGTTCGGTATCCCTACCCTCTTGATATTTGTGAACCAGACCTCCAACATTCGTTTAACATTCGAATTCGCAAGTGCTACAATGATCTCTTTTCTAACAGCTACTGAATCTAACAACTTAGCCAATCGAGGGTTCACAGATTCATCAGGTAGCACGGTCGGGTTAGTTCTCAAACTCTTCACAGTACCAAAAGGCCCAGCTTTATTCTGTTCACCCAACACTAAATCTAGCGTTTGCGTATGGCCCTTTCCTTGCTCGGCCAACCTCAATTTTTCTGTCAACTCCCTGATCTGTTTCTTCAGTTCAGAATTCTTCTCAGATAATGACACAAAATCGGCCTTCAGCATCTTCACCTGCTCTGATGACACACATTCCAACGAACCAACCTGCTCATAGTAAAATAAATACACAATAAACAACTCTCTGATGAAACTAAATCCACACAATCTACATAACCTTAATCAACAAAACCTAAAGACATTTATTAACAATTTTCAACATTATTCTGATCATCATTTTATGCATAAAACTCAACGTATCCAAATACTTTCTCAAGCTAATTCGGACATTGATTAGATGAATCAGTTTCATATATTTGCAAACGGAACAGTTACCCTATAGCAAGAAGCAGGAAAATTTAAAGAAAAGTTAGCATTGGCCGTCCAAGATTTAATATTTAAAGTCAACTCATTGATCTCAATCAAAACAAGCATAACCATTCCCAAATTAGGAACCCTAATTATAATTTCCACTCAAACAAAGATCCCCAATTTCAATCCTGTAACGCACTCCACTAAAATCAACATTCGTTTCAGATTCAAAACAACAAAAAGATCAAACCTGAACATCAGATTTCGACCCAGCGCGAAGCTCGACATCCGGATCAGACAGAAACAGTCCATGCGGGTAGAGCCATGCCATAACGCATCCAAGGAGAATCCCAGCCGCGACAGCTCCGATAACCCTCGATCGGACTGAGGTATGAGCACCACCATGTCGCATGCTGGAACGGCCTGCCATTTTTACAAGTCTCTGAATGCGATATAATGAGTTCGAATTCAGCTCGTTAACGTGGCGTCTGAATGCAGTGGCGCATCAGCCGAGGTGAGATTGGATTGGGATTGAGGTAGGGGTGGATTTGGGAGATGGGGTTTTGGGGATTAGAAGTAGAAGGAATGAAACCGTCGACGATGTGAGTGTTGAATTCGACCGGAGATGGACGTTGACCAAAACAAGGGCCTTAAAACGACGACGTTTAGCTCAGTATACCAAATGTAACAGACAAGTAAGCTCATTTTTACTGCTTGGCTGTTTCAAATCTTTATACTCGCATTAATGTTGTTTGAAATCTGCTGTTTCGAGTTTTGACAATGTGCATCAACTTAATTGAAATCATGCAATGAAGTATTAAGTATTGCACAGTTGATGTCCACTAGAATATGTAAATGCTTAGTTGAATTATTTGATAAATATGTTAACCGGAAATAATTACAGAACACTTGTTGTTAAGGTTATATGCGCATAATACAGAGGACAACATCAGTGGAGTAAGAATAATTTATAAAGCCTGTTGAAGTATTGAAAAGGGAGACTGAAGGGAAAGTTAAGGTGCAGTCAAAGGGAGAGCATGAATAGGCTGTTGTTTACGGAACCTGCAAAGTTACCTGAAAAAGGATAAGTGCGGATAAGTTTGGAGAACGACGCAGGAATAGTTGATAGATGACGTGATAAATCAGATATGTGGAGTTGGTAGTTACAATGTTACGATATACTTATGAGGTGGAAAATCAGATGTTACTGATATTGGACCGGTAATTGCCTGAATGTGGTACAAAAAATCACAAAAATCTTACGAACCTCACTACCATCAGAAGGGCAGACGAATTAACTTCTGAGTTTCGGCTAATTGCAAGCTCAGATCCAGGCGTGCATATCTCAAGCATGTTCCTCAGATGTCTGTTATATTTTCTCAATTGGATCATATAAAAAATGAAAACAATTTTGTAGCAAAACAGCGTATCTCAGATTCAACAAAGCTATTGCAAGTTACCGACACACATAAACATGGTTCATAAGTTTAGTCATTTTTATGGTGCAGAGTGCGGACAGCCAATGGGCAACTGCAACAGTCTAACATCACAAAACACGAAATAATAACAATTTTTACCACATCATCCAAATACCAGCGACCCAAGTGATAAAATTAGGAACTTGATAGTATGCGGATGAGTCATCTGCATTTCACTTTAAAAAAGTTTATACTTCGAAGACCAATTTATATTACCTGGGGTAGATCTCAGTTGCATATCGCGAGCTGTTGTAGCACACAAACCACATCGACACAATAACAAGAGTATCTGCCAGATGTTAAGGAACATCACACAAAAATACAATTTTCCAAATGCAAACACATCGAGTTCATTTCCTCTTCCAGCACATACAAGACTATTTCGGACCAAACAGTTTTGATCTCAGTTCTCAACTCATCAATAACTGATCACCAACCATCTCAAGATTCCAACTTTAGGACTCAGAAAGTGATTAAATGGTAAAACCAAGCTCAAACAAACATACCCACATTCCATAATAAATTTTAAAAAGAAACCTACAAAGTACCAAACCAACCTGACAACATAAAAGCCCTAATTTTGAACAGTGATCAATCAAAAAACCAAACTAGACGTCAATGGATTCAACAATATTCACAATCAATCAAATAAATAAACAAACAAAACCCTTTAATAACAGGTGATAAGAAAGGATACTGAATAAATAGCGCTCCCAAGGATCAACATAAAGAGCCCAAATGTGACATTGTAGAGATAAACCTTCCGCTGAAGCCAGTTCATGATGAGGTGTACTGGGTCACTGGTGAAGATAATAAAGATGCTCGCAGGCTGTTGAAATTGAATTTGATGCTGGCTGAGATCTGCAGGAAGAAGATGACAACGTTTGTGGAAGAAATTGTGTTCTGTTCCGGTTTGGGTATAAATAGGTTATTAATGTTTTATTTTTTCAAAAAGAAATTGATTTATGCGATAGTTTTTGTGAATGTTATGTACTGTTGTTTTCAAAAAATATGGTGAAATATGTGCAAATCATAATATTATTTCAATAAGATGTTGAATTCTAAGAGGAGACAACAAAACACACGTAGAATTATTGAATGAAGAATCAAAGGGAAATGAGAGTTCGAAAATTGCGAATAACTTTATTTTTCAAGAAAAGAATTATTCAGCGTGATAGTAATGTTTTTCAATGGGGTGTTTGAACTTTGAAGCTTAACAGGGACTGTTCAGGAGGGTGAAGACATGTCCATTACTAATGGCCAATTAAGCTTTAGAGCTGGTTCCGATTTTGGAAAGTTGTTGCAGCACTCGAGAGATTTGTTGCTCAGTTAAGCCTTTCAAGCGAACGCCTTTTTCGACGCCTAAATCTGCAAGGAAGTGTGACTTTAATTCTACTACACATGATGACTTGATGTACGGCGGTTCATTTGAGATTGGTTCACGAAACACTGGTTGACATACAATGAGACAGTATAAAGACTTTTAAGGGTTTGGAAAACAGGTCATAACTCATAAGTTAAACACTATGAATTAGCCAACAAGATGTACGCCTTTTTGCTACTTCGTGTGAAGAATTCAAATGGTCTCCTGCAGGTTATGGGTAATCAGAAGTCGAAGTTCCATGTGCTTTCCGCAACCAGCTTCGGGATCTTTGATTCTTTTGCCAGATCAAATGCAGCACTGATCTGCAATAATGTACAAATGGATGTATGATATAATTGCTAAAAATATACATGATTAACCAAGAACACTGGTATTATTCGAAAAACATAAATTTTAGATTTCTGAAATTAACAGAAAGGATATATGCTTCACAATTTATACAACAATTCTCAGCTCAAATGTCAACAAATGGCAATTGGCATGAACGCAAGAAGCAGTGAGATGCTTTATGTTGATTATTAGAACGTATGACATTCAGTCACTTAAAATGCCTAAGAAGTGCATATTCAAGCAATTGACATTGCACACAGGCAATAACAATAATCAATAATCATATAAGAAATAAATGTACCTTAAACATCCCATTTGTGTTTGAATTCCTGGACCATTCAAAACCCAACGCCCTACTCGATGGTTGATAAGTAGCACGAAGAACATCATCATTAGAAACACACGCAGCCAATGCAAAATCCCAAGTTTTCTTTCTCAAATCATAGCTATGCTCAAATGTTGTCGAGCCCTGATGCACAAATATGTACTTCAGCTTCCCATTCGTTTCTGACCCTAACATGTGGTTCACCGATAATTTATTAGCCGAATTTAGCTCCAGCGTCCCGTCAAGTATTGTTCGGTTGTCACCGACAGCATGAGTGAATGTCAAATTAAGTGGTTTTTGAAGAATCTTTACCGAATTCATGAACTGAAATCTGAAATCCTACAGCCATAAACAACAAATTAGATCCAATAAACTAAGCCATGAATAACTAGTTCCAACTTCCATGATATAACATCCTTAAAAATGTACAATAAATAAACCTTGTGCAACTTGAGACTTATTACCATTTGAATCAGAATATTGAGAATAACACATAATTACTTGGAACTTCCATCGCAATGCAAGATGCAACAGAGTGTAAATGTTTAACATAGAAAAGCATCAACTCAAAGTCAACTAAGTCAACCACCAACTACCACTAAGGTCTAAATAGTCAAGTAAACACCAAACCAAAACCCTAAACCACCTGCCACTAATTTTCTACCAACTCCAAAAACTCAAAATCATCAGAAAACCTATCTGCATCAACTCGAATTCCATAAACAAAAAACTAAAACTAAATCTACACAAAAAACTTCAACAGTTATCAAATTCTACCTTGTTCGGAACATTGTAATCCACAGTGAAGAACCCAGGCTTCTCGACAGAGAGAGACAATCCGTTCATTGTCGGAACTGTGGCATCAGTCAACGTAGCTCTAAGCTTCAGATCGGCTACTCCGAAACTGATCGTCGCTACGCCGGCGTTCTTCTCGAAATCGTATTTTCCTTTCACAGAAGCAGACGCCGGCTTCTTCGCAACGCGAGGAGCCATCACGAAGAGTTGAAAGAGACTTGTTTTTCGAGGACACGAGGAAATTGTGGTTTTTGAATTTTAAACTGTTTTAAGTCTGAGTGATGGTCAACAGTCAACGGTCAACGTCAATGATTAACCAGGCCGGCGGGCCTGCAGAAATGGACATTTGGGCTTGTTAAGCTCAAACAGTTAAAAAAACTTTATTGAAATAAACACATTTACATTCACTAATTTAGATTAAAAATTTCCACGTCATGTCAAGTTCATCTTAATCAAGCGCTAAACGACGTCGGATTGCGGCGTGGAGGAAAACAGAGAGTCCCAAATCTCCGTGAATGCCTCAACAATAACTTTATGATGCTGCCTCGAATTCAGCGACAAGAAACACTGAAGCAAATCCTCTAAATCCCTAACTTCAACAATCTCCTTCTCCATTATCATCTCCATCATTGAGTCCTTAAAATCGTTAAACGGATCTTTTGACCTCTTCTCGATCGCAACGCTCTTAATCCCTGAATTTAACTCAAAGGTCGAAGCTTTATCATTTTTGTCGCGTAAAGTCGTCGCCTTTCGCTTCGTTTTCGTTCGTGTTGTCGACTTGGTGTTATCGAGCTCGTTTGAGAAGTTTCTGGATGGGTTTAAAGGTTTGTCTTCGTCGCTTGAGAACCAACCGCTGTCGCCAGATGAGGAGCTGATACGACTCCGAACGACGACGTTCAAGGTCGCGCCTTTCTTTTTTCCAACTCGATTTTTCACCATCAATGGAGATGACACGTCGCCGTCGTTGGATTCACTGCAGGGGACTGCTTCCATTTCGTGGTAACTGATAGGAGTAGATGGAGGAGGGTTCGGGAGAGAAGGGTAACAGATATCAAAAGATTTACGGTTGATTGGGGAGAGACTGGGATTTGAGATGGGAAGAGGATTGGTGTGAAGGCGATCAGGGTGCTTGGAGCGGCAGAGGAGGAAGAGAGGGATGAGTTTCGAGAGGCGGAGTTTGAAGCGTTTCGCCATTTTTGTAGGGTTGGAGGTTTTTAGTTTTGGTTACTGGAAATTTCTGTTGTAGAAAAGTGAGGGTTAAATAGTTGAAGATGAAGAAGAAGGTGCTGACGTGGACGAGGATGTAACGGGCCGGCTATTGGGCTGGACAAAACGACAGGAGCAACACAAACACCATACTGTTTATTTAATTATCTTAATCCACTTGATCAATTAAAATTGTTAGTAATTAATTACGATTTACGAAGTGATTGGGACTGAGGTTGGGAGACAGAATGAGGGAAAGGGATGGTGACACGTGGAGGGAAGTGAATGGGTGAGGTGGATGAAGGTGGAAAGCTGCGGAATTTGGATAGGAGTAGAGGTCAGGGAGGCAGAGGCAGCAGAGGTTTCCGGTCTCTGATGGAGGAAGCTGTGGCTGTCGGTGCAGTCAGGCGTGAAAAGCCACTGCTCTGTCTTTGCAGGGCTTCAGTTTTCGTTTTCAGTGTCATTAACACGAGGTTTGTTATGCTAAAGAAACATAATCAATAAATTGACGTTAATTCAATTTTCACACTTCATATGTTACAATTCATGAGACAAAATCTTCGTTTTGGCTTAACACCTGGTGGACATCATTAAAAGGAGCCACAAAAATACTGCACCAAAAAATCTGCACTCAATTCCAAGCGAGAAATCCAAAACGGATATCATTTCACTATCATATCGAGCAGCATTCATAAAATCCAAAGATTCAAGAGTCAGAAATCTTTGAATTTTGGTGGTACGTGTTTTATGGTTCTCAGATTGTTGTGTATATTGGGTGTTTTTATATAAATGTCAAAGACGAGGTCAGCTTAGCGTTTGGATAGATATGCGACGAAAGCTGAGGACAAAAACTAAGGTTGTATGACTGTTTGACGTGTTGCTAATTGCGCGTTTTTTGGAGCAAAGTTTTCCTTTTGTGATGGTTTTTGGGCAATTGATGACTTTGCTATGAGGCTTAGAGGAGGTGTGAATGTGCATAAAGTTGTTAGGGTTGTTTTGGTGTGCATGAGTTAATGTGAGGAATTGATTTTGAGTGGAGATTGGTACAGGCCACTATTTTGTCCATTGGTTTGATTGTTGTATCATGCAAGCCTAAGCAACTTGTCTAGGCTTCCATGTTTGAAAATTGTGGTCTGGTGTAGGGCATAGAGGTTTTTGATGTTGAAGTTTGATTGACAATTTTGGATAAGCAACTGCTGAGCTAACTGTGGATGGTAAATTTGATCAAAAACTCTTACATCCTACACTGTGTGAACTCAAAGTTACTTACAATGAGACTCGTTTTTTACCTGGGATTTAGGTGGGAAATAGAGCAAAATGGAGTAGTTCTTGCCGTCTAGAAGTTGCAACTCTTCGAGGCTCGGTTCTTCGATTATCAAATTGAAATATATTTCAAATGTGTTGTTGATGAAAGTTTTTGTTCTAAATGCGTTGATACAAAATGTTGATATACAAAACACCTTTGTGATGCGTTGACAGGAAGGATGCAAGATCCATGGATGGGCTTTCTCCAGTGGACTAGCTTCAAACAGGAGAAATAAAACTGCTGAGGTGATCTCAGCTTACTGCTTTCTGATATTTGCTCAGATGTGGTTTGATTATTTGCTTACACAAATTTGGCATCTGAACTCAACTCACATCAGCTGCATCTTTAGACAAGAAAATGAAAATAAACAGACCATGTTATTGTCACATGTGTAATGGACAGGGATAAGGTGCTGTCGTTCATCCATAAGGCCCCATTTTATGGACAAGAGGTAAACAAACATGTTCATTCTCAACTCTAATAAATATGGTCAGTTACATGAATTGAAAAATGACCTTATGTCTATCTAACCTGCCTTCAACAACTTCAAGTCATAATTTTGCAGCTACATTTTCACAATTTATTGCACTGATGACACACAAGGCGAAAACTGAGACATGTATAAGGCCATAGTATTATTTTTTTGATTAGGCCATAGTATTATTTTTTTGATTAGGCCATAGTATTGACATTGAAGATGAAGTAACTTCAATTCACATGCTCTACATGTTCAATTGTCACAACCCATTTGCACAAGTGACACGTCAATACACTAGAGTGACCTACTCCCTCCGTCCCACAAAGTTTGTTCATATTTTTAATTATATGTGGGGTGAGATATAAAATAATCAAAGTAGACAAACATAGTGGGACGGAGGGAGTATTTAAGTGCTACATATGACTCGATCTCCTCCTCTTGTAGGTACTGTGCCTTTTGCTGACTTCCAAAAGGCCTATAATTTTCACAAGTTTGGTGAATTAGGTTCATGTTGGACCCACTCTGGGCCCAATCAATTCATCACGGCCCATCTGCCCCAGCTCAGTTACTCTCGGTCCCCTTATCTAATTTTTCTTAAATAAGAAATTGGAGAATTAAATTTAAATAGTTTTTTCATGTAAATTGAGATTTGAAACATAAGCTGCCAGCAGGGAACGCGGAGCGAAATATGAGAATGGGTTTTTGTCTGTTCACGTGCTGACGTGCCAAACCTTATACGGTCAAAGTCAACGATGTTTTTCAAAGACTACGTCGGTGCTTAATGCTCACGATACCGAACTACACGTAATGAGCTGGTCTTGATTATGTAGGTAATATCACACTTAAGCATTAAATAGTAGTTTACATTTTTATTTTGTTAAATATTTTA
This sequence comes from Sedum album, assembly GCA_006409495.1. Taxonomy (NCBI): domain Eukaryota; kingdom Viridiplantae; phylum Streptophyta; class Magnoliopsida; order Saxifragales; family Crassulaceae; genus Sedum; species Sedum album. Next base: position 48,467 of record QZGG01000910.1, read on the forward strand.
ATAAAACATCAAAATATTTATTTATTTTATGGACTATGTTTATAAAACACTGACATGAGATTCATTCTGTTATGTTCTGCTCACTGCTCTGCTCCATTCAAGTGTAAAAATTCTCATTAACTGCTGACATGAGAGATTACAAGGAGAGAAACTCATCATCATCATCATCTACATCTTCCTCTTCTTCTTCAACCACCTCCAATGACTCAACACCACTGACTCTCAACAAAGGACTCTACAATTACAAACCATGGGCTTTGGCTGCCATTCTCCTGTTAGCTCTTTGGTCAATGTTTGCTTGCTCCATCACTCTTAGACACACTGCTGGAACCTCAAACCTCAGTTCTGAAGACATTGAGTCTGTTCTTCGCGATGATCTCGACGTTCTGGTAATGATCCATTGATTAGCTCAGTTTTTTCTTCTGAAATATTTGTTTACTTTTTTGGATCTGATTGGTGAATGTTGGGTGAGTGTGTGCAGGAGGTGGAAGAGAGGGAGAAGGTTGTGAGGCATATGTGGGATGTGTACACAAACAGTAAAAGAAGTAATGATCTGGGGTTGCCTAAATTCTGGCAAGAGGCTTTTGAAGCTGCTTATGAGTATCTAATCAGTGAGGATCTTGGAGTTAGGAACTTTGCTATTTTGGAGATTGCTAAGATGTCTATGATGTCCACTGACCTAGATTCACCCTCATCTTCTGTTTCCCAGTCTCAGGTAATCGATCATTTACTTCTGTCGGTAGACGCTATTTAGTCCATTCATGATTAAATTCAGGCTTTCAGCTGATGCCCATATGATAAAACTTAGTTTATTGGACTGAAATGTAACTTTGATTGAAGTTTCACTATCAATCTATCATGGAGTGGTAGCACTAGGTACCAAGTTTATAGAGATGAATTGAATACAGCTAGTTTTGTTGATATTTAAGATTTTAGAGGTGGAGAGTTGGATGCACCTACCGCAAGTTAACTCTTTTCTGCTTTAACACGTTACAATTCCATAATCCACTAACAGCTACCACCATACCACTACTGGAAATCTTTCATTTGTTCAAGCATCTGATATTTAAGCCACTCAGTATTCACTATCCATAAGTAAGATAGCAGCACATTGATGTTAGTTGTTGATATGTCAGCCTTTCAGACTTTGATAGGCCCATTTGATGGACGTTCTGTTCTTGTAATGGAATCAAAATTAGTGTCTTTTAGGCTGAGGTTGTTTTTGTTTTTAACATCGACACATTTATTGTCTTAGTACACTGGTGTTTTAGTATGTTGTTGAGGTGACTATTAGTGTACAGACTACAAATGTGACATATTTCGTCGATTTTGCAGAGTGCTGGTGGAGCAATCAGCAATGGTAAAAAACCAAGGGAACAGAACAAGATGAAGAATTTGAGTAAAGCTGGAAAGAAATTATAGAGTATACGAAACAAATACCTGAAAGAGTGTCGATTTTTCAGAACCTGGCCGCCAAATTGGACATCATCTTTATAATCACTGTATAAACGGTAGTTAGACTGTTCGATTTAAGGAGCAGGACTGGAATGTGTCTACTGCTTCCAAACTTTTTACTCGTAGCACTTTGCATCTGTTGCATTCATGATCAGCCAATATAATGATTGTGTAGTAAGTATATTCTTATTAATTTCGAAAAGGGCCCTGGAGTATTATTTATTGGTGTTATATCCTCCGACTTGTAGAATAACTAAAAAGTCCCTTATGTAATGTATTTGTAACATACATACACTCTTTTTAGTTCATGCTTAATGATTTTCGTAATCTTAATCGAACAATCTCATCTAACCGTCCATTCAGAAACACCGATTGATATCAGCCGTTGATATATTGTAGAAAAATACAGATCGCTTAGATTCTTTCATCAGTACGCTTATCCTAATCGTCGTCTTCGCCGACCATTTCGCTCCATCCAATCTGTGCCAGATCTCTTCGTCATGGTTTCTCTGCTTCAAAAATCATTTGCAGAAATGATCCGATCGGCTTCTGATCTACGTGTTGATGGTTGTTTCATCAGATTCCGTGAAGATTTACGTACGGTTGATTGATAGATCGATGCTAGGATGGCATCTACATCGGAAGAGCTTTATAAGAATCTGGAGACGTTGGTGCTCGTGTTAGCAGGTAGACTTAGTTGTTCTAATCTTTTTCGATTCTTTTGATTTCTGTTTATGATGTGCATCTTGATTGTTTTATGATGTAGATTGCTTAACTGCATCGATCAATCGACTGGTACACAAGACGTGGATTCTTGATTTGGAGCTCATTTATTGAAGTTCAGGTCATGGTTTTTAAGATGTTCAAGGTGAGTGTTAGGGCTATTGTTGCAGTTTTGAAGTATCATCAAGTAAGGCAGTTGTTTGTTCATTTTGATTTTATAGGTGTCATTCGTTCTTGAATGTCTGTGACTTAGGGTGTGAAGTTTCGGTCGCTGAAGAAGATTTATCTTACCTGCAAGAATAGCTGTTGTGATCATTGGGAATGACTGACAAAGTATCGGTGGGTGAGAACTGTTAAATTTGTTTTACTATTTCATTTAGTGCGTCAAGACATACAGTTTTGTGTTTTGATCGATCCGTAGTGCGACGATAGAGGCTATGGAAACAGTTGTGGCAGTTCTTGATGTAGTCGGGTCTTTGCCATGATGGGTGCGCTCGCTTGGCAGACCAATATCTTAATGAAATATATGTCTGGTGGTGTGGGGAGATTGATGGGTACCTTTTCAGCCCAGCTCTCCTCACATGTGCGTGTCTGCGTTTTCTTGCTCTTTTTATTTTGATGTCCCACTATATCTCTCATATCTGACAATCCTCACAAGCTGATGAGTCAAGCAAAGGGGTATTACAGAATCTGATATCTATGAAAATAGAATATCACATCCTGAAAGGTATATTCAACCGGTGTACGTACTTTGATTCAGTTATAACATCAAACATTTTGCAAATACTTCAGTGATGCATGCCTCGGTTCTACGTGGAGGGCCAGCCTTTTTAAACACAAATCCTGTGACGAATCGGCTATTGTATATATATGCCCTTCACTTGGTTAGATGTTTATATCTAGATTTAAAATTAGATTTTGTTATATTCAAGTGTAGCTGTAAGTTGTTACCTAAGTATTCTTGTTACATACCTAAACAGAATATAAATTATTTGAAAACACTTCTTAAATTATTCTGACTTTTGCTGTTTATGATAGAAACTTTGATACTTTAGACAAGATCCAGTGTAATATTTTCACCTTAAAATGTCTTACTAGATTTTATTTGTTTTACCTTATTTTAGATAGTAATCTATCTTTAACATACTTATTGTAATTTACATTTGATTAGTCTGCTGTTCTATGCAATCGTAGTAATTAGTATACAAGTAGAAAATGTAGATAGAAATAGGAGTTGCTGGCAAATGAAGCTTCAACATGACGATGGGACAAGGCAGGTGACTTACGCCATGATGTGTTCCAAGGCGTGGTAATTTGCCGAGCCACTGGTTTGCCTTACTGCTGCTATGCCTCAGCTAGATGGAATTGTCTTGTACTCAATTGTGGGGCAGTTGTAAGAAACTGCTGATGTGCTAGTGTGGGGGTGTGGACTGCGAATGTATAGTTGCTTTTGTTGAAGATCTTGCCTGATTTGTAATGTAAGTTTCTAAATTATTCCCTATTTTTCCTTTAAATTACGTATATGCAGCAGCTGATGTCAAATGTTATGCATAACGTTTTACTATTAAATATGATCAAGTTGTGCTAACAGTTTTGTTACTTGGTGAATGATACATTTCTAATGAAGAATGTATTTCCTTTAAGGAAAGACTACCGGGCCTGATATAAGTTTTGTTATAACTGACCTGAATCCTATTTTTGTTGATTTTGCCACTGCTAAAATATGATCCTTATTGTTGCCAACGGGTGGAAGATTTGCTTAAATATCTGTATGATGAACATTGTTTGGTTGATTGAAGTTAGGCATATTGTCAATTGTGGAACACCAGCTCAGGTGGGATATGAAATAGTTATAGATGATATTACTAATATTTTTGTTAGTGTCATTTTGGAACAGTGCATAAGAGAATTTATTACAGCACATTTCTCTTATATGTTACTTAAGTGATCGAGTCTTGCGGTATCTGAATAAATTGTTGATGTACATCTTTTTGGCAGTTCTTATAATCATATTGGACTGTTACCACGGTGATCTATTTATTGTGAAAGAAAAACCCCGTCGCGGTTGTTCAGATCCTTGCTGTTATATTAAGAAGTTTTCTGAATTTGAATCTGAATACCGTAGTAGCTGTCAAGTTGTTTGTTTTAGTTCGTGTAGACTGTAGTCGTTGGAAAAGGAATTGAAACAGTCCCTGGTTTGTTAGCTGTCTGTCTGTCTGTCGTCCCACCATGTATGTCCACTTAATTATTTGCGACGTATATAGACCAAGGGATGTAATTCTGAAAATTTTAATTCAACCGTTGGGATTTGGGAGTGGCCCTTCGTTGCGGCACGGGCAGCAGTTTCGGATTGTAAATCCGTGGACATGAGAGCCTGGCACGTGACAGTATATTCGGCGAATATTCGATATAAGTTGTAGCACCGCTTTAAATTCAATCATTATCTCTTATTGCGCAATACGGTCCATTAAAATACACACCCATCGAAGCCCTACGTTTCTTGTGAACCGCTTAATCTCAGCCGTCGGTATAGCTATATAACCTAGCCCTAGACAATTGTGTACCTACAATTCTTCGCCGCTGGGTTTCTTCCTTCGAGTTCCGTCAGCCAGATCCGTTCTCTACGGGTTGTCCGTTGCTCATTCAGGCCTCGAGCCTTCTGGATCCAGTCAGATCTAGTCTAGATCTACGTGATTACGCTATACGTGCGGTCTCCTGGTCGAATTGCAAGCTATGTCCGAGTCCGGAAGGTTTGATGTAATACATAGTTATTTTAGCGGTATAAATATACTGTACACCTATATTGACCTTATATGTTGTGTACTTTTGCAGTCAGATCGATTTTCAGGATGACCGGTACATGATGATGAATTCGTGACGGTTGAGAATCGATCCCGACCTATAGATGTCACGCGGAAGACGAGGCAGATCTAGTCAGGCTGATGCGAACCGTGTACCCCAAATTTAATTGGGTGAGGCGAGTTTTATTTTGTTTAACTGATGATTTGTCGGGTTATTTTGCATGAATAGGTATTAGTAGATGTAATTCCGGTATTATTGTTGTCGGTCTGGCCTTTGCCATGTCGGGTGCGCTCGCTTGGCAGGTCAATATGCATAATAAAAGAAACATGTTTTGGTCTCTGAGGGGAGATGGCACGGGTGTTGATCATTTTTTAGCCCGGCTCTCCCCTCATATGTGCGTGTCCTTAATTTTGTCTGCGCCGTATCATCCAACCGAATCCTACCGTACACCTAAGTTTCAGACAGCTATCTATCTTGAATTGATCAGGTCCAACAAGCCACCTGCAGGTATATTGGTGAGATAATAACTTTATATATTTGTTTATAATTCGAGTACACTATTTATCCCCTTCCACCCAGCACCGATTGGTTATCTATTACAACTTCAAGTCAATAATTAGCAACAATTTTTATATAATACTTACACAAGGGTGTAATAGACCCATCCATTCAGTAATTCAACATGTTCTTTTATTATTTGCAAAGACAGGTTCCATATGTAGCTCTTTTAATAAGAATTTGTAAGACTTGTTATGTTGTATTCAATTGTAAAGTAGCTCTCTAGATAATTGTAGTCAAGCTATGTAGTACATAATTACACTGCAAAAATGCAAGTTTTATATAGGTTTGTTTCGAGTTGGCTGCCAGCTTCTCAGTGGTGCAAGACCTGGTGTCTAAGACACTTCTGATGTCGACTGAAGCCTAATGTTGCTTGCCGTAGAATCATTTGATGGAAGGCTACTGTCCAAGTGATGGTTACTGGAGAATGTGATGGCCATTTGTACAGAGGCCCCTTGAGCAAGTAATGGTTGCTGGCAAAGCAGTGGAAGCATTTGGTGGAACTACTGGGAGAAGGTTTGCAAAGTGTACGTTTCATTGTTACCTTTGTTCAAAGTATTGGAGTACCTATCAGTTTACAATTTGGAGTAATATTTGTTAGTGCTGATAACTGAATAGCGAATTGGAATACTGGAAGAAGTAGAACAGCTTGGTTGAAGATAAACAGCACTATTCAAGTGTGAATGTGCTACTCTATTGTACAATGACAGCATTTTCAGTCAGTGTGCTAATATTTTCTCAGTTCATTGTGTTTTCTTATCAATTTTCTTCTATGGTAATGGGAACATATACATATTTTTTCTATGCAGGAAATATCTGTGTTTAGCATCTGCCTAGTGTATCCATTCAAAAAGTAGATATGGAGGAGATGCTCCGGGTTGAGGGTAACTTACAACTAATATATAGAATTGAAAGTGTGTTATCATTTTACACGCTTGTACATATAGATCCAGTAGCTCAATAATGGAAGAGCGCTCTAGCTGAATATAGTCAGCTAGGGAGATTGGTGGTTCGAATCCACCTGGGTCTTAACTTCATGTGATGTTGTATGTTGCAGTAGGTTCACATATTTATACTATGATTGCTATTAAGGGCCTTTTCAACTCTCTTATTTATTATTATGATTGCCATATATTACAATGTGGTAACGCTAAGATGCACAACTTGGAGAATGTTGCCGGAAGGGGAAGAACAGATTAAGTTGTTGCCCTCTGCGGTGCTAGTTTTGATGTGTACAGTGTGGAGGCCACGATGATCTACCTTAGTTGGCACATACAAGTATTTAAGAGCATTGGCTTCGAGTGTTTGACGAAGAATGGTTGTTGATCCCGAACGTCCTTACCATGCACACTCGATGAGGTGGTTGATCAGATTCCCATACAAGCTTTCTTGAGATAAGTGCATGTTCGCTTTTGTCCCCTTAGCATATGATATTATTTTGTCAAGTTTTATTGAGAATAAAAACCAAGCAACTGAGGCTTTCCTCATTCTTCAAGATTAAGGATAAGTGGAATCTTAAATAGTGATGAAAATGATAGCTAACCACATGACTCATACTTAACTAAAAGAGTACATTTTCATGATTCATAGAATATGTATCTTTATCCACAGATGACTGTGCTATTAATATTTATAGCACTTGTTGGTTTGATAATTTTTTTACATGTAGCCAGATGGATGGCATGCTGAGGAGATAGGATCAGGTATCGGACAGACGAGGCGCTGTGGGTTTTAGGTGAAGATGTCAAACTCGTGAGGCATGAACTCCTCGCTTGGTCTGTAGTATTTGTCCGGTGAGTAAAGGCTAAGGTTGGTGACTCGGCTGGTGTACAAACAGGCAAACCTTTCAACCTGTGGAAAATGGTAACCATAAGATTTGGGTCAGGAGAATAATCGAGATGATATGAGTGGAATGGAAGTTTGTACCTGATGAGCAAAGCGAGAATTCTGGTATCCTGTTTTCATAAGCTGTCCCCAGATTGCATGGAACTGAAAAGTTTTACCGATATTTTATGCCTCAACACTAAAATCTCAAAAAAAGAAATCTTTCAGTTCGTTTCATACCTTCTGGTGACATTCACGCTGAGTTTGTTGATGACGGAGACGAACTTTCTCTCTTTCAGACTACATATCCAACCATTCAGAAATCAGAGTGAGGAAAAAATTTTGTTAAGAAAAAAAAAACTTTTAACAGAAGTCAATCTTTGTCCATCACAGTGCCCTCAGAAAGTTAACTGTTCCCTCACCTCTAGTTCTTCAAGTCTAGAAGATTCCATTTGGTCATCAGCACCTCCAGTTTTCATCCTGGAAGAAAGTTAAGACACTATTCAAATATCTGAATGAGAATTTAACATGAGATCAGGAGACACATGGAGTTATGTTACTTAAGAGACCACTTCAAATGATGTATCTTATCCTCGATGAGATCTCGCTGATTCCTAAGTAAATGAAGTTCCTGCAGTCTCAAAACCCACTCAGAAAATGAACAAATTCTATTGTCACAAAGTTCGACGATAATAAATGAAAAAAAACCTTTCGGATGTATTTTGTTTCCTGTAAAAGTTCGATCTCTCTCTCTAGCTCCTCGACTACAAGCATAGTCCTCCAGCCTGGTTGACAATGAGAACAACAGCTATTATGAAAATTACCTAGGTGCCGGAAAAAGCTAATGGTGGCCACGTAAGAAAGGCAAGACCTTAATTTACCATTAAAATCTTAATAGGAGAAAGCCTTACCCAATACTTTTTTGCTGCGTAGAATATCCCCATAAATGTGATCTCCAACGTAAAGAACCTACAAGGCACTCGAACAATTAAAACCATCCAGTGATGCTCAGCATAATTATTTAGTACTTTGTTGGTTTAGGGCTTTAAATCAGTTCAAGGCAGCAAAATGATGGTGCTTGATTAACCTGTGAACTTGACTCGATTGACAATAATTTGTGCAGATGGACAACATTTCCTCCCTGCAAAATATCGCAAATTAAAGGACTAATCAATGTGGGTTCAGCCATGCTTAAATCAATATTATAACCAGGGATTCAAGAAACAAATGCTTCTAGTTAAGGAACAAAAAAATTGACCTGGAAAATCCTGCAACTCTTCTTCATTCCATTCAGAAATCTCGGTGAAATTTCCCCCACCTTCATGAAGAAAAGTACAATAAGCAGATTAAACAACGAGTAAAAGACACAAGGGGGTTGTGAATATCAATATCTACCTGAGCCATGGGTGTGCCATTGTCGGTATTAAGAAGCATCCCAGATTCAGGTTCAACTTCAAAAAGATTGACACGATTCTCTTCATGAAAGAAGCCTGGCTTCATGCTGCAATGAATTATTCCACTCAAGTTTACAATTAGAAGGATATATTTGGCCCATCTTCCAAAACATTTGTTCACATCAATAACTGTGTGCTAATACAAATGCAGGACTAGATAAAGTAAACAAACAGAACTCGATGAAGGCTATTTTGTTTTGAAGTATAAGTAATGGCATTTGCCTCTAGTCATTCAGTTCAGGTCACAACTCATGATATTTGAAAATATAATAAAAGGAAACGATTTTTTAAATAAAAGGCACCTGCTGGTAATAACGATATCAAAGTACTTGAGACACATGATATTCAAGATATAAACTAAGGATAACGATTTTTGAAAGAAAATGAAACTGTCGGTAATAACGAGTCAACGACATCAAAGTACTTGAGACCCATTATATTGAAGATATAAACTAAGGATAACGATTTTTGAAAGAAAACGTACCTGCCGGTAATAACGACATCAAAGTACTTGAGCCAGCTAAACCGACTAGGAGTACTGCCATCCTCAAGATAGGGTCCACAAAGAAAACTCATAACGATATTTGTATAGTCCCACAAGCTGCAACGAACATATAATGTAACGCAAGTGTAAAACATAACACAATGGACAGTGATGCAACAGTTTAATACAGATAAGATTCAGAAAGTCGAAAGTTTTTGAAGAAGGAAAACCTGTTAGTCACCAAGAACGTTGACCGGCCAGAATCTCGGATCATTTTCAGCATAGGCACAATTGCGTTGTCTTCATTGATATACCTGCAATACACAATCATGATCGTTTATACTGAAAATATGTGACAAAGAAATATATTTCAGTTCCAATACAAGATTAATCATTAATTGAGATTACCGGTACATTCCAACACTGATTACCAAGAATGGAGCTCGAATTAGCTAAAAAGTACAAGTACAAAGTATATTCAATGAGTTTAAAAGGATGCTTTCCCTTACTCTTTTGGATCCTTTGCAACCATCTGCTTTAAAGTCCCATCACGATGGCACAAGTCAACAGCTGCTCTCACGTCTTTATACAAGCGTGCATAGCTGCAAATTTGGCCAAGTAATGATTATAGTACAGTCAATAAGGTTAATAATACAGAAGAAACTGTGAAAAGGCACGATGAAAACAAATAAAATATATGTAGCACTTACTCAACACCCTTGGGTATTTTCTCAGGATTCTGGTCCTTGAACTCAACAAGTTGTGCAAACAAGTACGCCTTCCGCCAGAGAAAACAGCGTATCAATAAGAGCATAATCTGGCTCATCAAAAGAGTCTCGTACAAATGTATTTCCATAAGTAGCCACTTTATCTTCCTTTGACATTTCTTTGAAACCATGATAAGCTACTTTCACATATTTATGCCGATCCATCTGCAGAGCAATATAATATGAATAAAACTTTATATATTGCACACTTTTAAAATATCAAAAATACCTTCAAGATGTTCCCTCTCTTTTTGTCAAGAACCAATCCCCTGACCATGTAGGTCCAATCAAACGTCCATTCCAGCAACTGTAAAAAAATATGTTTTGTCAACATAAAATAGCGACTTGTTTGACTATCCATAAACACGTATAAACTCTCATCACCAAAACTGACTTACATCTGAAGGGTATCCAAGATCATAGACCAGTTTTTTTATTGTGCCCTCATTGGCAAGTGCTTCAAAAGTTTCAAATTTGTACTGTGCCAGGGTATAGTCCATGTCAAATCCGACTGAAACTATACCCTTCATATTCAAAGATCTATTACAAAATATTTGTTTCTTTATATCAATTTCTTTCCCTCCTTCAGGGGATGACCAGATACACGGATCTTGATTTTCTCTGTTCATGCTCAAAACATGAGAAGCCTTTGGCAATGCTGTTTCACCTACATGAATGCTGTGATCCCCATCCATTTTATAACTGGCATAAACACGGTTAACTCCTGATTCAGTATACCAAAAGTGGCATCACCAACTCAATAATAAAACTTCAACCAAACAAATAAAGCATTTGCAAGAAATCCATCAACCACGACTGCATGCAAATAGTCAAATGACTCAAATCAAACAACCAAAAACAACACAATATCTTCAATTCAACCAAAGATCCAAATCATCAAAGCACCTACTTAATACTCATCAACAATCAACACCCGATATTCTGATCAACACCCCCACATTCTGCTTCAAATCCTTACAAACATCTACAAAACACTCCACACCCAACAAAATCCTATCACCGAAAAGACCCTAAAAATGAAAAAGACTCAAACTTTTTACTCAATCCCTAATCCAACAAGAAACCCACAAATCAAATCCATCCAAGACTCTACCTTTCTTCTTGAGCGTGACTCCGGCGGCGTGAAAATCGAGGGGCGGAAGTGAGGATAAATAGCAAACTGATGTCGATGAAACGGGTTCCTTAAAAACAAGTCTCATGCTATATACAATCACTACACTTAGTGTGCGCTTTGATTGTCAACTACCTGCCGCTGTACCTGCTGTTGCCTATATATAGAAACTGATTATTAAACGCCGAGTTTGGAACGTAATGCCGCAGCGGATTTCAAAGCTGTGGGTGTCCGAATTTGGGCGAAAGATTGGATTTTGATTTTTTGGGTTTGTGGCGAGACAGTGGCTCGCTGTTGGTTGAGAGTGTCCGTGTGGGATTAGGAATGGATTTTGTCGGATTACGAGGATAAGAATATTCTTATCCGGAGTATGCCTGTCCTGATTTTGAATGGGAATCAATTCAATTGATATTTCTTTCTGCATGTAAATTTTTGCGGAAACAAATTACTTAATTTCAATCGGGATCCGGATCCGGTACAGCGCAACTATTTGTTGCGATAACCAAAACGACGTCACTTTGATATTATTTATTATAACCCAATGTAATTTTGGATGAACCCTTTACCAAAACTATGTAGTTTTGGCTCGCTTCAAATAGCTTTTGCAGCAATGGATCTGATTCCTCTCAATCGTTAATTTTGATAATTTATTATTTTAGATTAAATTTTAGGAGAATATAAATTATTTGTAAAACGGAAGAACAAAATCTGAGCCGTTGATTTGATTAATCTAAGGTTGAGATTGAGTCTTGATTAAAATGAGCGGTTGTGTTTCCAAATACACAAGCCGTTATATTTGATAGTTTTTTTAGTTAAAATCGTGTTTGATTGATAAAAATCAACAGTTGATATTATATCGTATCATCCCACGAAAACATATATGTCATTCTTAAACTATTTCCCTATTATTTTTTAGTTAGTGTACACTTAAACCTCATTCATTACATTAATATTAATTAACAATCGAAATCGTATTTAAAATGACTAATATGGGTGATACAATGGTAGTTTGCATGACATATTACACAGCTAATATTTATGAGTAAATAACAGGATATCAGACCTTACTTATAGTTTCCTATGCGCAGTGAAGCATGCTTTACGGGAGGAAAATAGTATAGCAGATTCTATTGCTCGCTATGCGGCTCAATCGAAGGAAAGTTGGTCGGATCCATGGGCAATCCCGTGGAGCATTCGTCATTGTTTGTTGTAGGCTTCACGTATGGTGTGGCTGGTGTTTGTCTCTTGTGTGCTTGATTGGTGTCGTGTGTCTCCTTAGTCTTTTGGGAGGCGTTGCCTAGTTTGTAATCAAAAAAAAAAAAAAAAGACCTTACTTATAGTGATTGAATGATACACAAATGACTGTGACGAATCCATGTCAATAGCTATTGTTTCCATTCCCACAACTCCTGTAATTCGGCATTGGAACACGACCAGATTCAATACACATGAGATCCTTAACTAGTATCTCATAGTGTCTTTTAACTTCCTCTGCAGATTTCCCACCTACTGCTTGAGCAATGTTATGCCACCGGTCGGGTGTTTCCTTGTCGTAAAAGGCCAAAGCTCTTTCGAACAACTTATCTTGCTTTGTTGTCCATGTTGATCCATACCCATATGCAGACCCTGAAGACATTTTTGTATTTCTCTGAAGAGATCAAGAATGCTTGTTTTTGAGACTGAGTTAGAAGTTGATATGGAAAAATAGGATACTACTCGAGCTACTTATAGACTGAGGGAATGCAGCCATTGGTGCTGGTGGAGGAGGAATACTTGAAAGATTTTATTCTTGTTTTGGAAATCTACAGGACGAGATAGATAGTTAAGGTCAGTTGCAAGGACTTAGAAAGGCGACTAGTACTCTATAGTCCTTTCAAGATATCAAAAAAGGAAATTCCGAGAATCAAACTCCAGACCTCTCGTAAACACGAATAATCTTGCAACTGGAAGAGATTCCCACCTTGTTGGGAAGTACTTACTATTCTCAAGGACCAGCCATTTTGATAAATTCTCTTGAAAGTGTTGATTTCTTTTTCCAGTTGTTGTGATAAGATTCTTAGTTTCTTCCAGGCTTGCATGCATTTCTACTCGTTCGCTAGGTACAAATAAAATTATCTTCTGATGCTTTAAATTTCACATTCTGCTGCAACTTGGAGAAGGAATTATTCCAAGGTGAAAGGAGCACTAATTGTCAATTGGAATGGTATCCTTGATATGATATGATTTTGCTAAGCCTTAAAGGCCTTCGCCTTTAGTTGATTTTTGTTGTCATCTAGCTGATATCTTCTGAAGCTTTTCGACGATAAACAGACACTGAGTCAGTGAAGCCTAGCTAAACTGGAAGCTAAACTATTGTATGGAGCCACACAGACAGACACAGAACATTTTGTTGAGTTACTGTTACAAGACTCGTCTTTTACAATCAAGCACTGCCTGTTCCATGCAGAACAGACATTGTTTACTTACATCTCATTGTTTTAAGATTACTATGGAACTGGTTTGGTCTCAAGATGAGGATTGGTTGAAAGAAACAAGTTGTTTTCATCCATGGGACCAGAACCAGATGCCTAAATGCTATAGAGGACATATTTTGATATGCATGTCTCAGTAGGGACCTTTTGGAGTCCATTTATGAGTCTTAGCCTTTTTCTTCTAAGAAATATGTATGACCAATTCTGGATTTTTTAAGAAGACAGCTTACTTAACTATTTGACGCAAGCATCCCATGACAAGAAGAGGTCTAAGATGAGACGGACACAAAGAACATGTAAAAACACACTTTGTTTTATTGGTATTGTCTATCTGAAACTGAGGAACAAGCCAGCCATTCACATATCTGAGTGAAGACAACTTTTATGAGCATATTTACTATTGAGTCAGTACCCATATACTAGTTTATATAGCTTTTCCTTCGAGTAACTGGCTATCGTGTCCAGCGGAGAACCTTGTTAAGGCGGATATCAAATCCCAGAAGTCTAAGCTTCTTCCATAAGCAGTAGTAGTGGTAATTAATGATGCTGCATATTTGGGGTATAGAGGAATGCGCAACCTTTTTAGCTTAACAGCTTCAGCGAGTAATCCTGCAGGTTAAAGAATAATCAGACGACATTGAAAAGAAGAGAATTGCAGTGTAGAGAAACTGCAACCTGCAGGGTATAAGGGTTTGTTAATTTGTCTTACCATCGGAATCTTCTGGCTGGGAGGATGCTGACAAGAGGATAAGCGTGGGTGTGATGACTGTCAGGACAGCCCACGCAAAGAATATCAGAGCATATGTTCTTCCATTCATCTCTACAAAAAGAAAGATACAATGTTAGAAAATGGAACGGCAATTATAGTAGGTCAGGAGACGAAGACATTCTAAACTACACTGGCCATGTTGTTCAAATGTACATATAGAAACTTGAATGATACTAATACCAAATCACATTAGTTTATCACAATCACTTGGCTAAACACAATTCATTAGAAAAATGGAAACTAAATACATTACGATTTTCTTTGCCTGTAGTTGAGAAGTTGTTGTGTACCTGTTATTAGGTACAACTAGATACTCATAGCAGCATCAGAATATTCTAATACGTAAAGGACAGAGGCTGTTTCAGCTGTACCACTTCCGGAGTCCCCATGAAAAATTAGAACTCAGATCTGTACAAAGAACTCAAACCAAACCTGAAAAGTGCAAAAATATAAACAAAACTTCAAGTGCTCGATTGCATATCAAGTGCTTCAGATTTTCTTTTACATTCAAAGCTCGTCGGTAGGAGTGGTAGCTTTGAAGATGTCAACACACCTCAGTGGTACCTGCTAAAGTGATAATTGTCTTAGAACAAGAAAACCTGCACAAATTCGCATTCCCTCAAAAGTCATTAAAATGTAAGATAGTGATAGTCAACAACTAAGAAGCTTGACTAATAATACACCAAGAGTGAAAAAATAAAGCAAGAGGTGAAACAAAATGTATATTCCAAACATGTTGATTTAGAATACATACAACAATGAGTCATGGAAGATCAGCTTAAAGTCTAGACCAAAAGCGGAAAAAAGTATACTAAGACATTTGCTTTTGTTAGTCGATGAGTCACTTCATAGATCATAACACTACATGCATAAAGCTGCCACTGCTACTTCCAGCATTCTATTCTGGCATAAGAATAACAGATCCCAGTTAACGATAATCCAAAAGGGGCAAGGGAAAACATGACTCAACTGAAGAAAAGTACGAAAGCTTTGATAATTGAATGCCTGAAAGAGTTGGAGCAAATGGGAAACAAAGAGAAGCGTCTTCATAAACTTCGAGGTGAAACATCTCAGGAAGTCCCCGTCCAAAGCCAAAGGTCCAACACATCTTGTAACTTGATCCCCAGACGTCCATACTAGCATGTATAAACTTTAGGAAGTCATCCAGATGTTTTAATAGTCACTTGATTCGATTGATTGTATTGACGTAAGTATAACTTGAAAAAGTTACAAAAAGTTTCCTGAACCTGCCAAACAAGGGGAGACTCAGATAAAAGGAAAGAAAGGTAAATGATGCTTAAAAAACCCATAATTGGATGCTAGACTGCTAGAGAATTGACATACTTGCAAAAGCCAATTTCAAATCACATGGAAGTTCAGTGGATAAATGAATTATCATTCAAATATCAATATCGCTTTTCAAAATAATCCTATAACACTTACCAAACCCACTGGCTCATGTGTTGGGACATCGCTTTGAAACTTTTGATTGGATTTTCATTAAGCAAACAATGCACCTGGCTACTTGGGCAGCACATAGATAAATGATAGATAACCATATGTCAACAGGTCCACTATATTTCCGAAATATGTTAGTACTAACCTGAAATGATAGGAGAACAATATCTGAAAAAATCCACATCATACGTATAAAGAGAACGTATCAAAAAATGACGTCAAGCAGCAAGCAGTAAGGGAAAGCTTACAAGTTCCCAGGCTTCAGTGTTTCTGGCTGAAAGATTCAAAAACTTTCTGTGTACAAGACAAAGACTTAGGGAACCGGAAAAGGAAATAAATAAGAGAAGAAGGGCACTTCAAAGTCACTTCAGGCAGCTATAAGATTAGCAAAAGAACTTGAAAATTGCTTTGATAAACAAAATTAGGGCTAGACTTTTCTCCAATTTACGACTACACATGGTCTACAGGTGCAACACAGTCCCATTGCAGTACTATATCTTGTGATGTGTGAAGCATACCTTACACCATAATGCACATCTTTATGATTACAGTGACCAGAAATGCCGTAGTTGTCAAATGTGAGTATCTGTATAGAAGAACACAGAAATATTGAAAAATAAATAATTCATCAGAATAATTCAGGAAGAATATGGTCACAAGCTAACAATGTTGCAAATGGAGAGCTGTCTCAGGGAGAACAGACCAACTTACTGAATCAATGCTTGTCGAAGCAACTACTTCTTCAATAATATTGGCTAAATGGTTATGATCCCAGACACTCCCAAATCCATCCTATTGATATAATGAGAGTTGAGAAGAGTATGACTGTCTATACTGTAGCACAATCTTCTAAAGAAAGCATCTCTAATTAGTTTCCTAATTTAGTAGATATTTACCTGCAATTTTGGATCATCCAAAACCTTGATTTGAGGAAGGGGAACCTGAATGTGGGAGGCAAAGCCTGTCAGATATTCTGAAAATATATCGAATAAGTTTGCAACTTGTAAATTAAGGTATAGAAACAATTAAGGGCCAGGATAATGAACTAGAGTTTTGGTGGCATGTTCATGATAAGTACACCAAAAACCTTTACAGACGAGTTTACTGTTAATAAGTAATAACTAGTATGACCTTCAAGATAGCACAAGCTTTATACAACTCTTCTTTTCTCAGACCCCCCATTCCGTCAGCATTGCCTGCATATTTGAAATTCAAAACAAAAAATATGTGATTCCTATCCAACAATACCTCTGCAAAACAAGGGTATTCTACAATAGATTGTCAAACCGTAACAAGGGTACCCAACCTTCTCCCTTCACTAGTCTTTATTCTTTAATATTCAAGTGCCCAACAAACTAGTCTTTTTCTTTCTCTACATGCTAACTCACCGTCGCATCATTGCGCAGTTCATTTTACAGAAAAAACATATCTAATACTTCCAACGACAAGTCTAAAGAATAATAAGTTATCACTAACAAAAGACGTAAATAAGCACAGCTACCAATATACCCTAAACACGGAAAATATCGTTTACCAGTTGAAACACATAATACATGAAGATTATGACCCATTGAAGTCAAGTAGTTGATTGTAGGTGAAAAGAACCTGCAAAATCAATACATATCTAATTGATATGAGATTAACACTCCAAGAAATTGGCACAACATAAGAAGTAAAAATATGGTCGGAATGTCAGATAACAACTTACATCGACTCATCATCTGGATGGGCTATAACAAGAAGGATATTTCTCTTTTTCACACTTTCAGCTAATAGTAACACGAGATACAAGAAATGCAGGATAAGATAAGATAGACCATGCCAAATCACAAGTTAAAATACTGAAGCAGCATAACATTACTCAAAAATGTAGCTTTCCTTGATGAGTAAATTTTGCAGATTGAAGCAAACCAACATACAATGATTGCAAGCACAATCATCAACCAAGCCATGAGGTGATTCTCTGTAAAACACAAATTACTAAATAATTAGTCAATTCCATTTCCAGTAAACGAAATTTCGCATCTTGCTAGGGCAGTGGATCAAGTAATTGATTAAGGTGAAATGAAGCGTTTACCTGTTGTCTTGCTAGGGTTTCGTAAACAAGCAGGTCGAATGATGGATCGATCGAAAGCGATCCGTATCTCGTTCTGCGTTTGTTGTTTTTGTAAAGAATGGAACGACAATACGTACGCCAAACGGCGCCGTTACTACAATGACTGGGGATTTAACTTGATTTCTGACTAAAAAAAATATAATTTATTTAAAATATGATAAAGTGACTTGGTGCTACATCTTTTATTTTGCAGATTATTGTCAAAAAACTTTCTGATAATCAATATTTCAAAAAGTTTTAGAAGGCTCGAAGGATCTCTGGGGCGTTATATGATAGTTCCATCTTTGATAGTCGCATTTTTCAGGACGACTGTGATTCCAGATCTGATGTAGAATCCCTCGCTTGGTCTATCAGCTTCTTCAACGCCCTGAATACATCAAAGCCGCAAATGACAATATGTTTAAATAGTATGTGGTATGTATGCAAGGTTTACTATGTATGCAAGGTTTACTAGAAATAAGAAACTTACATCAGCATTTGCAATCACTACATCTTTTCCTATCTTGGCATTTTGTCGATAATGCAGTTCCTGTACAGTGAAAAAAAGAATAAGTCTTTGCAATTTCCACATTAATATTCTTTTGGCTTATCTGGTTATTGTGCCTTCCTAGGCTGTTGACTAACCTGATTTTAGTATTGCGTCCGACGCCGATTGGAACTTTCCCCTCCGCTAGAAGAGATGCATTTCAGATTCAGTTTGGTAAAAGTCTGCTCCCATCATTAGCGTATCCTGACATGAGTATTAATAGAATTAAATTTTCTTGGAAGAAATATTTTACAAAAGAAAAGAATATAGCCATGGAAGTATGCATACCTGAAGCTCAGCTCCATACTCTAAGCGGGATCTGATACCGACTACAGAGTGTCTAACACTGCAGTCCTGCAAAAAGCAACCGTGCGAGATAATTGTGTCAACAATCTGCAAGAAATGTTAAATATTATGTTAGCGGGTACTTGATAGAAAATTAGAAATAAGCTGATAACATTAAAGGTTGATCCGAACCTTGCACTTATCAACTTTGGTTGGAGGTAAGAATCTCGGAGAGGTAAGGAAAGGTCTCTTTGGGTCATTGAAATCAAACTTGGAGGACTAAAGAGCATTAAATAAAACCAATGGTCAGCACAAAAGCGTATGGTATTCATCTGCTGAGAGTAAAGTAGCTACTAGCTTTAAAACATTAACCTCTTCGGCAAGGGCCAAGTTGGCATCGAAGAAAGACTTTAGCGTCCAATATCTTCCCAGTAATCGTTAAACAAATATGCCTGAAGACGGAGAGAATCAAAGGCGGAATAATAGTGTGAGAAAAAATGGAGATGTGTAAAGCTGCAGACACTTTCTTACCTGCACATTGTGGTCGGAAACAGCTGCAGGGATGATTTCAGAACCGAAGTCGTTGCCAGAAGGGTATCTCGTTTTTAGAAGGTTTAACAATACTTCTGTTTTAAATACATAAATACCCATTGAAGCTATGTATGGATATAGCATCGAGTCGTGCTCTGAGAGCCCTAATATAGATGTATCGACGCGCTGCAGAGCCATGTTAAATAAGCATGATTAGATATGATTAGCGAGTTGCTGCAAGTGAAACAATATGGATCAAGGTAGCAGACGGGATTCTTAGTATGAAATACCATTGCTTTTAGGTCAGGGCCCTTGGGTTTTTCGGCAAATTGGATGATGCGTCCTGAATCGTCAATTTTCATCAGCCCGTAATCTGACGCTCGACTGTAAAAAGCTCTCTTTGTTAACATTTTATGAGTGAAAATGATAACACTGAAATCACACTAGAAAGTTACGAAATTGATTTCTGCCTTATATGCCATACCCACCTATCATCCATGGGAACACATGAAACAGTAATATCCGCATTCGTGTCTACGTGTTTCTGCAATGGCATTCGTCTTTAGTAGATACCGCTTTATGTTATTCTAACTGTATATAAATATGGTCCACTTGACTAACCTGAACGAAATCCATGTAATCCATTCGGTACAGATGATCACCAGACAAGATCAATATATTATCAACATTCTTAGTTTTGGCATCCTGAAAAATAAAGAAAATTAACCTGCCAAAGTTAATAGAGAAAAGAGGATTCACCACTATGAACCACATTAATCGTTCTTACCTCAAATACCCACATAAACTGTCTGACAGCATCGGCTGTCCCCTGGAACCACCTCTTTCCAGCATCTCCAGATGTCTGCGTAGCGGCTAAAACCTGCCAATGTCATTGTCAAGCAAGTAGTTTCAGCCTTTCAGAATTTTCTTATAAATAATTTGAAAGAAAATTTGTTATAAAGTTGATATTACCTCAACAAATCCATCCCCAAAGCTGACACCGCTTCCAAAGTTATAAGTACGAGAAAGGTGGCGATTAAGTGAAAAGGAATTAAACTGTGTCAGAACGAATATCTTCTTTATCCCACTGTTTATGCAGTTACTCATCGGAACATCAATCAACCTGTAACAACCTCCAATCGGCACCTACAGCACATAACAAACAACCATAACATCATTCCATGATTTCATCTCATCCATGGACTGTAACACCTTGAAATGCTCATATGCATGCATTGTACTTACAGCAGGTTTCGCTCTTCGGCTAGTCAGGGGAAAAAGTCGAGTACCAGCTCCACCTCCCAGAACTATAGACGCCACATTCTTCGGGTCCGCTTTCGGGTATTCAAACAAAGGCCCCTCAAAAGACTGTTCCAAAATTGAAACCATATCAACATCACAATTCAATCCTTCCCCAGTCACTCAATTCAACAAAATTGACATTAAACTCATCAAGCTTCAAAATATAAAAACAAGCCAATCTCAATCAAAAACCAAACTGGCTTCAAGAGCATCATCAATCAAAACATGCAATTTCAAGCTTACCAAAGTTTCTCTATCAATATCTGGAGTAAGAACTGAGAAAGCAACACCAGTCTTAGCCTTAACATTCCTCCTCTTCAAACCATCATTCCACATCAGATTACCCAAACCCTTACCATCCAAACTCTTCCCAACTCTCCTTCCCCATATCCCATTTTCAACACCACCAAACCCTACTTTCACATTAGAATTCTTCACAGCAACAGAACCACCATAGCATGAAAACTCCATAGCTAAACCCATCAACCGTTCAACACCCACTTCTCAAGATCAAAACTTTACGATCTTTACGGACTGGACGATCAAATCAACGACGACCCACTTGGGATTTGAGCCTGAAAAAGAGTGATTGCTACTCAAACTCTTGAATGTGATCCGCAAGTGCAGGGTTTGGACTTTGGACACTGAAGTGCGATCAACTCGAGAAAAGGGGTTTGTAAATTGCAATTGGAGTTGGGATTTTTTTCTGGGTTGGAAATTGTGTATGGAGATTGCGATGGTTCACGAGAATCAAGAGAAAGGTTTCAGCTTTACAGAAATCGATAGGTGACGCGGTGTTTGTGTGGCAAAAGAGTGTGAATTTTGATTATTTAATTATTAATGATTTTGATTAGTAAAGGCTTGTGACTTTAAGGAAATCGCAGATGTGATAAGGTTGAAATCTGATAGCTTATCACATGTTCCTGTTTGAAGTTGATTTGTTGATTGAGTATGACTTGGTACCAACAACTTTATTTTGAATATTTCAATTAAAATGTCAAAATAAAATGATTTCATTTCATGGGGGAAAATAACCATCAATGAAGTGGGATGCCATTTTTACTAAGAAAAATATATAGTTAAAATGTTAGCAAATGATTGCAGAAATGGTGATTGCTTTGTGGTCATAGTCATACTCTTGGTTTCTAAATGAGTGAAAATATTTGTTGTGATCAGAATTTTTAATAATTAGAATAGATATTTGTAGATGAGAACCGTAAGAATTATACCTTATGTAACCGTTATCGAAAAATATTAGCATGTGACTGAAAAACGTTAAATCTTTGTAGACAAAAGAAATCATGAATGTTTTAAATTAATGAATCTGCAAAATCAAAAATTAAAAGTGAATCAGAAATTTACATCTCATGGTCGGTAAAGTAACACGTCATCATGCGTCCAAAAGCGTATATATATGTTGAGGTTGTATCCTGTGGATCCATCCAATTTGGTGGACTCGAGAATCCTCTCTTGCATCCGTTGATTGCATTTTTTGGATGCACCAAATTGCGCCACGTATGTGCATTTGTCATGTGCACATCACGTGTGCATCACGTGCAAAACACGTGCAAGTCATGTGCTTCATTAATGCGTTGGTACAATCTGGTGCGTCCAAAAAATGCAATCAACGTGTGCAAGAGGGGAGCCACAAGTCCACCAAATTGAGAGGATACACATGATACATTTCCTATATATGTTTGTAAACAATACAATCAGGTAACTAAGAGATTCGACTTTAAATGCATGCAAATACGATAGATCGGAGAGTTGAATGAGTCGATTTAGACATAATAATGTGCCATAGTTGTGGGTCCAAATCTCAAAAATGGCTAGTTGCATATGGAGACATAATAATGCGCCATATAGTGAAATGAGACTGTTGTTAGATATTGAAGGTTGATCATTGATGCTAAAAGGCAAGAAGAAGAACTCCCAAAAAATCTATCAATGAAACAACACATTAGTTGACAATTTCGCACATGAGTCTGTCTTAATTTCTTGTTGCTATGTTATTGTTTGTTTGTATACATTCTAATCTTATCACTTGTTTCACCTATCACTTCTTTGCTTTATGTGTAGTAAAGATAAAATTGATATTGTTTTGATTTGACTGAAGATGCGAACATGCTTCCATCATTTATTCGAATCTATTACTAGTAGTTAATGTAACAAGTGAAAATCAAGGTTTCGTCAATTTTCATTAGAGGAGAATATAGATCCACTATGAGGACAAGTTGTGCAAAGAGACTTTTTGCAAAAGTGTATGATGAACTTAAGTGAGAGGCTTGTGCAGTGTTGCTGCTCGCATTTTACAATCCATGTTGTGTAACTTCATCAAACCCTTTTAGGTTCCACCATGGTATTCAGATGAAGGCCAGCCACCGCCGTCGTCATTTGTTACATAAGACATGCATGAAAGCGGCACGAGGCAAAGGCCACGGCTTCTCAAGTCTAGTCTCGACTCCACACTCCCATCTGCACTTGCCAATTGATCCTGGAATGAAAGAATTGTTAGTAATTTTCCATTTTTGCAAGGTTATGAGAAATTGGCAAAATGAATGTCCTGTACTTACCATCATTCGTGTTGGTTTGAGTGCATGAGTTCGAGATGATTTCATGTATGGAACACTCAATGTCTGTATAATAAAACATTAATTAGATGAAGAGTAAGGTTCTAGAAGGACGAATAACTAAATGTAAGACAATAAGACATTATCTCAACCGTTGAATACTAATAATCCAACAGATGAGATTTGATTCAAAAAACAACCGTTATCTCAACAGCTAGGGTTTTTTGCAAATCCCACCGCCCATTATATAAAAACCAACTCTAATCTCAACCGCATATTAATCTAATCTAACGTTGATATTAAGTCCTCCCCCGTCTCACCTAACTCTTTGTGATCTTTCTTGAACTTAACCCATTAGATGTATAATATGCATTTCTAGCTAGATTTTCATTAAGTATTATTTTACAATGACATTGAATTATTTTCAGACCATACACATACTAAGACCATATGTGACAATACTTAATTTCGATGCCAATGTATCACCCAAAAAGATCGAGCTAAAGATTCAGCAATAAAATGTAAGCTAAGTATTCCCAAGTTAATGTCCTTCAAAGGGTGTGTATGCATGCCCCATTTGGACATATAAAAGTACAGCATCAGCATGGGCGTCCAAACCAATGAGTATCACTCTAGCTACTCAAACTCTCACACACATACATATTCAAGTACTACTACATGGTTTTGGAGAGAACTACTTAGGGTAAGGACAATGAAGGGCACAATGTCCCAAGAGAATGTTTGGGGGAAGTGAGAATTTAGAATTCATAGTTATTACCTCAACCTGGTTTTGGAGAAATTTAATATACCCTATCGCCTCTGATAGCACTGAGGCGGTGTCTGTCTGCAACAATATCCAAAAACAACGTACATCAAGTGAATGGAAGCACAAGAAATTTGGCTTTATTTTGTTTAGGGTAAGAAACTATACAACATATTTACCTTGCCAAAGGGTGCAACTAGTTGTTGGAGAGCTGCAATTCTGTCTCCTAGCTTCTCTTTCCTGACCTGAATATATGGTATAACTCAATGCAAATGATACATATATGGTATAGAAATCTAGCTAAAATGTACATTTTGGTAACATAAAGCTGACCTTGAAGGGAGGGCAAGCTCTGGACTCGGTACGTGACTTCTTAGATGATGTTTTGACCGTACGTAGTGGCTCTGTCTGTGGTCTTTTTGTGTAGCTAGTTGGTTCTCCATGGAAATTAGAAGGCAGCTTTAAGGGTCAAGAGTAATATTAATACAGTCGCACAATACGCACAAAATTTATGAACTACATCAACTGTTTTAACAAGTTAGAGAATTCAAGTTATAAAAGATTCATGTTTAAGGGCTCTTACTTTATTAGGGCTACTGGTTGGCCTTTGTGTAGGTAGTTGCAGTTGGTGCTGTCCAAAAGCATGACTCTGAGTCTGATCATGGCTGATACCACCTCCAAATCTTGCCGAGGTTAAAAGATCCAAAGCTTGTACATTCATGTCTAACGGGGACGAAGAAACTGTTGACTTTATTTGAGTATTGTTCAAGTCGGAAGTGTTGACACTTGGGAAAATCTGGCTAAACCTTCCTCTACTGGGTATCAAAGGCAATGATGTTGATCCTTCATACCCCATGTAGTCTTGTGCATTTGATAAGAACTGAGCAGCTTGTAACTGAGGCTGCCCGTGTTGGTCAATTATTAAAGTAGGCTTCATTAGTAGCTTAGCTTCGGGGAAATTATCAATTTTTGAGTATGATGTTGGAGATAGGTGTCGGAGGTCTTCAATGGAGGAGTGAGTTGAACTAATCATATCGGTTAATTTCGGAAACATGAAGGAGTTGAACAGGTCTAATCTGGATTTGTTTGAAGATTGGTCACGGGTAGGAATTAGGGCTTGAAGTTGATGATTATCATCAGTGTTGTTGCCCCATGGAATTTGTACTTCTTCATCTCCCTCCTCTCCTGTGTATGGTCTGCTTGTATTATACAGCTGTGTGTTCAAATTCTGATAGCTCCTAGACCCAACATTATTTCTGTAAAAACAAATTAAATTTACTCAAGAACGCAAATTTAAGATTAGAAAAAAATGTTTTACAGTAATTAGTAAGATACTTGAATGAACACATGTATGATCTTTATTTAGTGGTAGTGTTCTTCTTAACTCCAATAACTCATCAACGATCAATCCTACAAGTAGAAACATATACATTAATGCACAAACTTGGAGTTACAAAACTTACATGAGAGAGTTACTGTTTGGCGACCAAGCAGATTGATTGTTGCTATATCTTGAAGCTCCATAAAAACTCTCATGAGCTGCTGATGCAAGGAATGAAGAAGATGCAGACTCAACCTGTTGTTGCTGCTGCTGCTGTTCTGGATGAAAATCTTGAGGGAAGTTTGTGGAGTCCATAAGTGTTAAAGCCAACTACTTAACCTAAACCTCTTTCAAAAAAGAGGATTAAAGGGAAGATTTCTTCTTTCTCCTCTCTCTGTGAATCCCAAGAGAGCATGAACCACTAGCACCAATACTTTTCTGCAAATTGAGCATCAAAAAACCGACCCGCTCCTCATTCAACCCATAACACGAACCTCTCACAGTCTCAGCTTTGTGCTTTGTTCTCTCAAGCTTTTGGTATTTTTGAAGAAAAAAGCTAACAGAGAAAACACTACTAGGCCCTCTTCGACTTTCTTTTTCTTTTATATGCATCTCCCTTTTCAAAGACCAGCTTTATTACTCACTCATCTTTTTTCACGGAACCCTGCAAATCATGGGCTTTACATTATAAAAATATACTCTTTGTATATAACTAAGCTTGAGCATGATTAAGATATCTTCACCTTCAATCCCTAAGTTTTGATGAAAAGGGATTAGCGTTTCATGATGAGGAGTGTTAATGGACAACATATGAATAAGTTTTGTATAAGTTGCCTAAAGGAGAGCTACGACGATGTTATTCTCTCATTAATTATATAAAAATGAAGATTATATACGCGGGGAATTGGCTTTGCCTTGCCAAATCTTAATTTTCTACGGTTGAAGTGTTCAAATTTAAGTATGAACAATTTTGGTACATGAAAGATTAAACATTCAGCATGTGTAGCATTTCACGTCAATAAGCAAGAGAATGATTGATAACTAGATAAATTATTTTACCAGATTGCTTGTCACCCGATATCATAATTTTTAAGGATAAGATTCTAAGTTGTGACGACTTAATTCCAAAACTTCAATGACCCATGACATACTAAGTTCAGTTAGCATCTTGGCATTCGAATCACTTATCTTCTATAATTGTGTGGTTTTATTATAAGTTAGTTTTATTATAAGTTAGTTCATTGCGTTAAGTTTTGAATATCTTGCTACACAAACATGCCTGTATTTCCTTTAACCCTTTACTCATTTGCAAACGGATAGAGAAGATGTTCTTTGAGTAATTGTTTCAAAAGTAGACACTCTGAATTAGACAATAGTACATCAACATTTCTTCCTTATTTCATCGTTGAATCGCTCAATTATTTAGCTGATGATGCATCCTCCACTTGTCTTGTTTATTAATTCCAATGTTATACACATTCATATTTAAGTATAAAGGATAGTCTGCTCATATGATCATATGATCACAGCGCTAGCTCACAAGTGTTACTCTTCTATCTCTACAAAGAACTCATAACAAAATTTTACCAGCATAGGTAAATTCACCGATTCATTGCTCAACGGAAATACCACTGGTAGTCAAAATAGAAAAATACAAAGAATCTTTCTATCTCGACATACATCAACATCAGATGAAAGGCTAAACATTTGGGAAGATGTGTGAGATCAAGAACACAATATGGGCAAGCTCATCAACTTTTGATTTTTTAAGTTTTGCTCTCCTCACCTTTTAATTATTTTGGAGTTTCTCCCACTTCCTTTCTTGTAAGCCTTTTGATGTATTTACCTTTCCAACATTCCCAGTCTCACTATCTTCCAAGAATTAATCTTAAAGCTGTTGTGAACATATTAATTAGGATAGTATTTAAACAATCTTTCTCTGATAAATTGTACTAACAAATATTTTATCACTTTAGTCGATCCCAAAAGATTCGTTCATTTTAAAATTTGAAAGCTCTTATACCTTTTGCAAAAGAATTCTATCATATTTAGAACTTAAGGTCACTAACGATTTCTTTTTTGTGACATTTTATTGCAATGTGGCTTATCGACGTACAAATAGATACTTGTTAAAGTTCCACTGAAACTTAGTTGCCCCTGTGAGTTGAAATGCCTGTGCCAATATGTGCATGTATCAGCCGTAACTGCGCATCGGAACCTGATTTTAGTGACTTGAGATAGTCATGTAATTAGGTCACTTCATTGGTAAGAGGCTTTCACAATACTCCCTCCGTCCCATTTTGAGTGTCTCATTTGAGAACTTTCACGGTTTTTAAGAAAATTGAAAAATGTGAGATAAAAAGAAAGAGAATAAGTGAGATAAAAAGTATGAAAGAGGGTATAAATGTAGAGGTAAAAAAGTTTCTATTTTAGGAAATGAGAAGATCATTTTGAGACATTTAAAAATGAAACGAGACACTTATAAGAGCTACTCCGTAACTCTAATTTGTTTGCAGAAAGCAGTCATGCTATGCCCTCACAAACAGATTATCGTTGTTATATACAATTCTCATTACATCTTCATGATCTCATCTGTCACCTCAAAGACAGTATATGCACATGGAATACGTGTATGCATGTCACAATTTCTTTGGTTTTCAACTCAACTTAATGCTCATATCAATCATGCCTAGAGGATTTGCCTTTTCATCGGTTGATAAACTTTGAATAATCCTCATAGCAATCATGGCTAGATGATTGCCAAAGTATCACGTTAGCATTCTCGTATATTATACAAAACATATAGATGGATTATACAGAGATTGTATATACACATTACATTTTCATTGTAATGTGGTATTGATGATTTTGTGTCTTGAGTTTTGGGTTTGTACAATTCTTTTGCTAAGTGGGAATAATTTTTTTAATAAACCCTAACTTATAAAGCATGTAGTCAGCCCAGCCACTAGCAAAATGTTGAGGAATCGAGCTCTCAAACACTTCTAGTACAAACATTCGCATAAGCCTGTGTTTAGCTTTTGGCATATGTTAATTAGTCACCTAATCATGCACTAAAAAGAATATACGCATATGTTTATCAAACCCTTAAATTTAGGGTTACGAGAGAATTTGTAGAGAAAAAGAATGTCTGAGGAAGAAGACAAGTTAAAGCATGGGTATCCGGGAAAGCTTGCTTTTCTAGTGTTGTTCTTTGTTAGATAATATTACATTAATCAGCCAAGTACCTTTAGACTAGGGTTATTGAAAGCAACTTTATATGCAAGAAACCCTACATGCTAGCTAACTCTAATCTCTTTCATCCACAAGTCCCATTCCATTATTTTCAGATATTGTCATGGCCTCTGAGCCTCCCTATACCCTGAATTCAGCTCGAGGATATGACATGAACACACACAGCATTGTGGCGATCTAAGGGTATTTTGATCTTCATATTTTCACCAGATTTATGGAAAATGAAACTGAAATGATAATGAATCCGGATGGTGCAATTTATTTAGATCAGTGCATCCAACATTTCAGTACAAAGATCATTATTTACTTTACAAAAAACACTACCGCTGTACATCACTGTTTCTCGGGACAAAGTAAGCGTGCAGCATAAGTAGACAAACCTGAATAGATTCCCGGAGCTACTTTAATTCTCCTTGCGGTTGCGGTAGCATTTGTAATTTGAAACACGCAACACATTGACATGGGACATAATAACGCCATATGGGTTAATTTTGTGTTCACTCTGAGATTCATCGTGGGGACAAAACATCACAATCTACTAAGCTGCATATCATGCTTCAAAACAGCATCCCGTTTTATTCATGTAGATACTAATACTCATTAGGTTATTGTCATATACATTCACAAAAGTTATTTGAATGGATGTCCTGATAATAAGAGATGTGTCAGATGTTTGTTTGTACTACTCTATGTTACTTGTATTGGCAGGCAGGGGCGATAGGGCTTACTTTCCCGCTTAAATTCTCACGTCAGACCAAAAATCGAATGATTGACCGCTAAACCGCACTCATTTAATTTCTCATTCAGCATCATCACCATTAGAGATAAGAATTATCTTCCAAATATGCTTAATTATACCACTTATTTGGGTTAAAAGCCAAACAATAGGCTGGATTACGGTAATTTAATTGAAAACGAACAGCCTAAACTAATATAGTAATGTGTCAGCATACATACATTTTTTAAATTTTATGATGAAGAGATGGATCGCATAAAAAAGTCTTAGTTAAACGCAAGGAGCAACAACTGTTGTCTGAGTATCACAACTCTGGCAGCGACTCTTGGTTTTGTTTACATATACATAACACACAATGTAATCATGGCAATGCCTTGTGTGATTATACTTTATCGTCATGGAACCACCATCTGGTCTCCTTCGGTGACCTGCCATTTCTGCAGTTCTTCACATAGCGATCATTGTCAGCAGGCCGTTGCTGCAAGAGGGATTGGGGAGTTATCATTGTGAGAGAAGGTATTCTCATAGAGTAAGTGAGGCTTAAGAGGTAGGTAATACCTTTGCGGGTGAGCTTGATAGCATGGATAGGATGCTGATGCATATAGAGCTGACTGTCATGGCTGGAGACCATGAATCATACAGTATGTCTGCAGGGTGAAACAATATTGTTTAAACATATCTACATTCTCCAGACATTAAAATTTAGGAACGAATGAATCGTGCGTCCACCAAACCTTTTACACATATTTGAGGCATGGTGAAATTAGATAGCTAACAGAGTGTCATTTTCAAATTATTAGGGACTAAAAGCCATATATAAAACTACAGAGGACCATGCTAATAAATTTGAAGCTAAGGTCTAAAGATCAATATTATGACCTGGCCAAAGCAACACAAGGCATAAGCTCCGACTAATATCATAGTTCTAAAGCCTGTATGAAACTTATAGCGAAGGTGCTCCTTAAGAAACATTTTCTAATTTCAATCACCCAGGTAAAAGTAATTCCAGAGAGCTGAGCTACATTCATCACACCCAATATAATCATTTTTGATGAGATAAAAATAAATCCATACCGCAAAGCATTGCAAATAGATTCCACGCATAAAGCATACTTAAAACCAGGGAAAACACAGATTAAATGATTATATATGCATACAACTGATAATATAATAAAAAACTTGAACACAAAATGTCTGCTACTGAGAGCTGATGCAGATCACAGGAGTTCAATACGTTCGTTTCCAACTTTCCATACACTTAGATAAAGTTTAGGGTTCTGTATATGCAAACATCAACTGATTAAATCTTTATCACACAACATCTAGGGTGGTGGAGATTGCTAGATTTCAAGTGTGTTTCCACACAATTAGCTCATGAATGTCGAACAGAGATACACAAAATCCATCAGAAAAAACATACCTAAACAGATGTGCCCGTTGCTATAGATATGGGGGTGCATCGGAGCTGGAGGGACAAACACAACCTGCCACCAAAACACAAACAAAGCACCATGATCACAAAAACTCAAACCACACCAATTTTCACCCTCTGCCGGAAAATAAAACCAATTACTGATATTTTCTCAAAAATCCAACAATCACAACATTACTTACTTATTTTTAAACAGAAAAAAGTAATGTCCAAAATATACCTGAGGAGCTTCCATGGGATAATGCTCAGGAAAATCAACCTGAAGCTGGTAAGTCTCATCAGCATATAATGTCCCCTGCGCTCCTTTCACATCTATAGTCCACCTTCACAACCACCAAACCAATTCATCCCCCATAATTCAAACATTAATAATAATAATAATAAACAAAAGTCAAAAAATAAAAAAAAAAATAAAAAGCACCTTTGCAAATTGTCAGTGACCTTGTGCTTGAACCCAGCTGGTGGATTAACCTGCCATTCCACAAGTTCCTTCTGCAACCTATTGCAAGCGATCTTCCCCAAAATCTATATAAGTCACCAGAAATCAAACCCTAAATTAAAAATTAAGTTTTTAACAAAATTAGGGTAAATGAATTTACGAATTGGATGTCTATATACCTTGCGGGATTGGGCGGAGGAGGTGGTCATAGCGTGATGGACAAGCGGAGCGAGATTGATTGATTTGAGGGATTTATAGATGATCGGATGATTGCGATGATGATTCGCGAGGAATAAAGCTTGTGTTCATCTTTCTGGTTTTTTTCAAGCAATTTGATTTTTATTATTATTGAAATAATTACTGTTTTGATTTAATAAATAAATATTTGAAAAAGAATATTCTCTTGAACCTTTGCTGTTCCATACGAGAATAGATTCAGAAAAACAAAAACTCTTAATCTGCAATTTACTTTTTGGAATCCCAAAATTATCAATTCATTTGATACGTTTACTTGATATAAATTGTAATTAGTAATTAATGATAGATATCATATTCCATGCAGAAGGAGTAGCGGCAGGTCAACCACTCGATCTCTGATCTTAGAGGGACTTGGTTCAAGCCCTACTAAATCGATTATTTTCGCTAAAAAATCTTTTTAGTTAAGATAAACATTGGTGCTTGCTTTGACTGTGCTTATAATGAACTAGGTGGTTTGTTCGTCAAAAGCCCGAAGAGCCCATTGATATTACTATCTTCAACACTCCACTAAAATGCTCAAACTAATATTCATAATACTACCTCAGTAAATGTCAAAAGAACACAACCAAAAGAATCAAATCAAGTCACTAATTTAAAGCATAATGGAAAACAAGCTGACCAATAGAACTGAGTTGTGGAAATCAAACTTTGGGAATTCAACAGATAAATCCAACACCAAAACATAAGAAGCCAGTTAGGTTAAGCGCTTGCGGTGGCGTCACCAGCATACTTGTTGATGGTAGCAACAAGGACTTCCTTCTGCGCACCAACAACTTTGTCCACTGCATTGCCTTCTTTGAAGAAAATGAATGTCGGCATGGCCTCCACACCCATTTCCTCAGCAACATTCTGCAAACAAAACAAAAGTTTAATCACACAATCAGGTTTCCTTGTTAAAATCAGCAAACAAAACCTTCCCTAGCAAATTCTTTTACAACATATTGATGACATTGCTATAGTTATATGATTTGATTAGAGTACCTTCATCTCATCAACATCCACCTTGAGGAAAATTACATGAGTTAGCTTCTTAGCTATCTCAGCTAGAATCGGAGCAATAAAGCGGCATGGCCCGCACCATGAAGCAGTGAAATCCACCACAACCTACATGAAAAGAGCCATTTCATCTCTTACCCAAAATCATTTTGACATCAATTCTGAACACCTAAGGCACTAAATTACAATACTCAGATCGACGAGAATAATTGAAAGATTAAAACTTTTCTCGCACAGTGATGTAATTTTATAAGACTTAACTACACGAGTAATTTCATACTGAGCCTATCAAGGCCACACTCTTATCAGAAAAATTGAATACTCAATCAGTAAAATAGTTGATTAAGAATCACATTCAACACAATTGTAAAACAATCTCAAAAATAGTGAAGGGAACTTGAAACCCTAGGAAAAGCGACTGAACAAAATCTGGGATTAATAGAGTTAGAAATTACCAATTTCTTCGACTCTTTAGCCGATTCGAGATGCGCTTTCCACGCGTCGACGGAGTGCACTCCGATCACCTGACCTTCCTCAGCTGCCATTTTTTTGTCGATCGATCGATGAAGAAATTCCGAAATAGAGGTTTTGTGAAGTTGCTAGTGTCGGTGGAATGTGGACGCTTTTAGAGCATATATACGTAACAAACTGAGAGAAATCTCCATTTACACTTATACCCCTGTAACGGATTGTAATTTATGGTAACTGTATTTTTATTTATGGAATTTATTAATATTTATTATGCAGATTTGGCCATGAAATTTGGGAGTCAAGAACAGCGTTAAGGATCCGAATCACACGATATGGATCCGGATCTGACCGGGTTGTCAAATTTGGGTATAATTTGGATCCATGAGTAAAGCTAAAGCTTTTTTGTGGAATGTAATAGCCATTACAGCATTTTCTTCACAAGGATTCTCTAGTTGTAGTTTCATCAGCCAAAACTCAAATGAAAGCAAAACCCAGAAAAGAGACACACTACAGTAAGAGCTTGGAAGACACAGCAGGTTGGGTAATGGACAGATCATCGCGGGAAGAGCAGATACTGATGTTGAAGATGACAAATGTAATGTGGGTCAAAAGTTAGGCCTTCGGGATTTCAATCTCAGACGTTGTTTTCTGTAGATGAAGACAGCAGAGGCTGAGTGATTGAGGATTTCACATGCCTGGTCGAGTTGTCGATATCAACTGGAGGAGCTGCAATGGTTATACTCTTTTCCTTTAGTAAGAATTTCTTCTCTTCGTTTTTGCCCCAGAGGACAAAGTAGAGCCCGGTAATGATCAGTACAGCGCCAATGATCCTGTATATAAAACATAACATTTAAAACAAGTTATAAACGATGGCCTAAGAGTTGAAAGACTCTAGTAGGATCAGTAAATTGTGAAAATTGAAATTACCCGCCAAGGTAGAACTCCTCCCCTAAGGCTACAGAGGCCATTATGGCAACAACTAGAGTTTGTACAGGTTGGTAGACAGCAACAAAGACAGGGCCACCTCTGTCAATGCACCATATCTGGACAGCAAATGCTATCCCGGATGCCACCACTCCCTGGGAGTATTAATTTTCATTAGCATATACCTCTATGGTGTAAGGTATACCGTATACAGGGTATGGATTAAAGAATATTAAAAGAGGAAGAAAAACTTACTGCATAGAAAACAGTGAAAACTTCACCACCAGAGTGGAACTTCCAGGCATTATAGTCTCTCTCAATGAAAGCAGCAAGGATCAAAAACTGAATAACACCAAAGAAGCATGTGTAGGATGTGACCGACAGTCTTGCTGGATACTTTTTTAAAACTGGAGCCTGTAGAACCAACCAGCCAGACCATGACAAGCAATGGCCAATAAGGTAAATGCACCCAAGAGTCCAGTTTTTCCCTTTGGCATCTCCTAATGAGGCGAAGAGAGGGGATGCCACTGTCTGCAGTGGAGGAGTTGGGGAGTAGATTGTTGGGCCTTGGTAGAGTGTGATCACTGATGCTCCGGCAACACAGAGAAGTGTTCCTGCCATCTTTGATATTCCATCTTTTCTGTTGAGTCTTACTTGCTCAATTCTGAAAAGCATACATTATAAATCATTACAGAACAAAGCAGTTGCTATTCTTACGATAAAAAACAAAACACGAATATTTCTCTACAAAAACAAAGTGCCACACAGCCACAGTAGCAAGGGATCTATCTTTATCAAAACTCAGATGATTTATAGTACCTGAGAACAGCAGCCAAGAGGAAAGTGATGGCAGGGACTGAGTTCTGAATGGCAGAAGCAAACGTTGGGGATGTGTTATCCAGTCCCAGCAAGTAAAAGCCTTGGTTTGCTGTGATTCTGTCGTCCATTCATTACATAAAAAATTATTCTATAAGATCCGGTTACGCAAAAAGTTTCAGTAACTTCAATCTTTCTAAGACCATACCCGATTGTGGCAAGGAGGAAGAACTGAATAAGGAAAGAAAGTGATATAGGTGGTCGTTCTTTCCTGCGAAAAAACATGTTAACACAAAATGTGAGCAAGAAGAGGACAATTGATTCTAGAACAAGAGGACGATATTAACAAGTTGTGAATTACTTTTCGAGAAAATATGCGAAAGGGAGCAAAAGAAGTAAGGCAATGATGTTTCTATAAACAGGGTAAACAATTTTGCTGATCCCCATATTGAGAGCAGCCCTTGAAACCACATGGAAACCGGCATAACCAAACTGCAAGGCCAGCATGGCCAAGTGCAGCTGGAACTTTTCCGGTACTGCGCACATCATTCTCAACCTTACAGTTGCTGAACTGCCGTCTGCCATAGAAACCAAGCAGCCTGAAACACGCGAGGAAAAGATGATCTTAGTTCGATGAGTGAAGAGATTATCAGCTAAGAGGCCTTATATATCTCCTACCTGGTACTGGTAGGACCCAATCCAAAATAGGCATACTAAAAATGAATTAAGATTCAGTGCAGTACAATCTTTTACCGCAGATCACATTTTATTTTATCCTAATATATAACCTATCTACTAACTAATAAACCCGTTTATAAAAAAATTAAATTCCAAATATATATTATTAAAACGATTTTTTATATCATAATCTATAATAATATTTTACTAACTAAACCCGTTTATAAAGTCAGTTCGTTGTATCGGATCCCAATCCATTAAAAATCAAGGTCATATTACTCAATGGGGTGTTATAGCTTAGAATTTATATCCCAGTGCAAGTTTTAGCACAAAATTATACATCTACCTGCTCATACAAACGTTTAATTCTGTTAGTAATAGACACATGCAAAACAACAAACGTAACTATAATTTTCAATGTTGAAAATACTACCATCAAAAAATTTAGTCCAATTTCTTTGACAACCATTCACTCTAAATGCACCTTAAGAAACACTTCATTTTCTAAAAAAAAGCCTAATTTCTCTTGAGTCGTGCATTTCTCCACTCTGTAAAAACAAAGTCTGAATGAATAAAAGCTAGAGGCACATCCTACCCTAGCATGGGTTCGGGTCAAGTATTGAGGGAGTGTTGAAGATGTTTCTGGCCGTCTCCGACATTAAGTGAACTCTGCACTAATCTGACAAGACAATTCCCAATTGAACCAATCCACTACTACTTTGATAATTACAGATAACAGGAGGGTGTGAAGCCAAAGTAATAAAGAGATGTACAACTAATATTCAGGCTTGGTTTTGGAAGCATGCTAATAATGATGGATAACTGAGGAAAGCAAGATGGGAGCCGCCATTAAAATGAAGAGAAATTATTTATGCAGGACGCACGAGTGGAAGGTAGGGGTGTGGATAGATCCATGCGCATCAATCCAATGAGACATCAAACCCCACCAAATGCAAAATCATACAACACTACACCCACATATACACGCACTAGTGACCTGTGATTGATGCCTCGCTAACTACAAAACCTGTGGGCATGCATTTCGCAGGAATGAACTTAAGATATGTGTATGCCTACAGAAACAACATATTTCTTAGGGGTGGGCAAAAACCGCACAGAAAGTGAAAACCGCAACCGCACCGCACCGCAAATGCGGGTTCGGAAACCGCACCGCATTTAAACGGTGCGGTTGCGGTTTTAGTTTTCAAGCAAACCGCTTAATGCGGTGCGGTTGCGGTTTTACAATTCAAGTAAACCGCGATAAACCGCACCGCATTCATTAAAAAAACATATAAATATATATAATTAAGTATATTTAGTATAATTAATGTAGTTTTTATAGAATAATATAATGAATTAATTAGATAAATTATAATTATATACATTATTATTACTAATTCTATCATATTTCTTGAAATATGGTATGTAAAAGTTTAAAATTACTTATTTTGTAATTTAATTACGTTTTAAGTAGACCCGTCAAATGGATGGATGGGTGATAAATGGATGGACGGTAAATGGACGGATGATAAACGGTTGTCATCCGTTTAATCCGTTAAACTTAAATGGATTAAATGGATGGATTGTAAATGGATGACGGATTAATGGATAATCCATTTATCCGTTTACCATTCATTTATCCGTTTACCATCCATGTCCATTTACCATCCGTTTATCCGTTTATGAGTTAATTGTAAATGAATGGTAATAAGATAATAAACGGATGGTAAATGGACGCTAAATGGATAGTGGTTCATCCATCAATCCGTTTACCATCCGTTTAATAAACGGATGGTAAATGGATATGGTTCATCCGTTCCATCCATTTAATAAACGGATGGTAAACGGATGTGATGACTTTATCCATTTAATTAAACGGATGGTTAATGGATTGAATTAAATGGACGGATGATGGACATCAAAACGTATATGGATAAATTTTACATGTCTAGTTTTGAGTGTATTTATAAAATATTAATAGAAAGCGGTTTTCAAACCGAACCGCACCGCACCACACCGCATATTTCGGGAACCGCATTTTTTAAAAACCGAATTATGTGGTGCGGATATGGTTTCAAAAATAGTCAAACCGCATAATGCGGTGCGGTTGCGGTTTTACACTCAAACCGCACCAAACCGCACCGCGCCCACCCCTAATATTTCTCGTCTGTATTTACTTAATTTACAACAATGAGAAATCATTTGGCCCTCAATGAGGTCACCTTATCAAGTACTTATTACTGATATTACATGCCAGCTACCAGGAAATAATTCAATTTTTGAACTGAAGTATAGGCTAAGAACCATATTTGATATCAATATTATTTAATATAGAAAATAGAACACCAGAGAAAGGACTACTTATATGGTTTTAAGAGACCATTCAGAAGAGTCGAGCTAATAAAAAGAAAGCTCGTTATAGTATACAAAACTCATACTATCTGCTTAAGGTGATGGTGCGTCTTGAAGAGAACGTTGACACTATGACAGTATATACCCCAACTCAGGAATCCATCCAACTATTCTGTAAAAGACTTTACAGAGCAATCTCCATCAAATCAAAGTTTGAATTAAAGTTCAAAGGCAATACTTTTTCTTCTTGTTTTATTCTGATTAAGATAAATAACAGTGCTAATCCTCAATCTTAAGGCTCGCTAATCACTTTAAAACATGCAAATAAATTACAGTGTCCACTTGCAAACTTTATCTGATTTTAAAGATTCTAAATTCCGTGCTTTAAGAAACATGTTGCCCCATCAGTTCAGACCACCACCACCACTATCATTTCTTAAAAGCACACTAAAGAAGCAAAGATGATGTAAATCTGAACTTTTCATCAAATTGAATCTGTACTGGTAAGTGGCTTTATGTTAAGAAAATACCTGAGTGAAAAGGAGCATTTTCTGAAAATGAGCCAGGTTTGAAGAGGGTGGGTCAGACCCGGACCATAATAACTGGTCAGGTACCTTCCTGAATCCTGACCAACCAGGACCAGGTTGTAAATATTGAATGCCACCTGCTAGCATTCATTCTTTTACTCGTCTGGGTCACAGAAGTACAAGCAACATCGACCGCTCAAAGAGATTTAGTCTCGCACGAGAGAATCTTCTCATGAGTCATGACATACACGATATTGAGGTGTAAATAGCTTTCACCTGTTCCTCTTCCACATTTCCACAAAGCAAATCAATTGACCTGAACAAAAGATAAAATACAAAAACACTTCAATATCGATAAAGGAAGCACATTAATAACAACAGTCACTGTATCAATCAAATACATAGACACTTGGAAATAAAATTTCATTTTGAATAAAAGATTATCAAATATAGGACATTGAATCCTAAATGCACATTGCATTTGTATAATAAGCCCAATCCCAATCTAAACTAAGGAAAATAAGGGTTTGCGCTGATGAGTGGCAGTAGATAAAGTTGAGCTTGATCATGTCCGCAGGTCCTAGCCATATACTCCCTCCGTCCCCATTTGAGTGACCCATTTGAGAACTTTCACGGTTTTTAAGAAAATTGAAAAATGTGAGATAAAAAGTAAAAAAGAGAATGAGTGAGATAAAAAGTATGAAAGAGAGTGTAAATGTATAGGTAAAAAAGTTTCTATTTTAGAAAATGGGAAGATCATTTTGGGACATCTAAAAAAGAAATGGGACACTCATAATGGGACGGAGGGAGTACATAATAGTGGGTCGCAATTAACAACGAAACTCTACATTGCAGACAGACATGACCGGAGAACACCAACTGAGCAACGATTACTTGCCCAACCACCACAACAGAAGATAAGTACACAATTTTATGCTAAGGAAGTATAATAATTAGATTAAACAAGATGCAGCTTCCCTGGCAATAAATTCATACAATTTTGAATGCCTACGAGCACGCGTTTTTCAGAGTCAGCTTAAATGATTAAGAAGCTAAAGTTGCAGGATATCATAGGTAAGCCTGCACATCAACAGAACTATGTCGAGACACAGTAGACAGTTAGTGTTGGGTCCGGTTCCCTTGCGACCCTTTGCATTTTTGCATTTGGGATCCTTCTATTTACACTTTCATTTTGCACTATATGCACATTTCGTTTGCATTTTTGCATTTAGCTAAACGACAAAAATGTGACAAAAAGCATAAAGTGCACATCTCTCACCGTTGGATCAAATTGATCCAACGGTGAGATGTGGGTGTCACACGGATTGCAGATATAATTGGGGTCTCAATTGAACCTAACTCGTTAGTGTTTATTACAGCACCAAGAACCTTTGTCCTATGGTAACATGCTTGCTAACCTAATTATTATGCTTTCCAGTAAGCCCCGTACACAATAATTGATTAAAGTTGGAACTTTACTCACAAAGCTACAGAAAAGTGAAATAAAAGAACAAAGATTTATCTTTGATATCAATATATCAGCTTAAAAACATTACCATCGCTTATTGGTACCAGGCATTGCAAAGCCAGAACAGTACACGCAGAATTTATATCATATCCTACGCAAGAGTTTAGGATTTATAGCTAATATACCTACAAATTAATGACTAATAGCCAACTTTCAAGTTTAAAGCGCATAATGAAAAAAGAAAGGTGATTTGATTTTACTGAATTGATATATATGGCTACAATGCGGGGTTCACAAGTCCAATACAAATTAATGATCCTGAAAGAATGTAAAGAGCCCATTATTCTCATTCTTTCCGGAAAGAAGTAGAATACAGCAGCGCTAGTAGTTGGCCATACCTCTATGTCTTGTTATACCCAACTACTAATGATGGAGACTCTTAACCAAATTTGTTCCTTTACTTAGGAAGATCTTCTAAGCTTTAAGTGGGTTGGCTGCTTCTATTTTTTACAAGCTAGCATTGAAGATCATCCATGGCACTTTTTAATTATTTGCTTGGCACCTTTTGACTCAAAAAGATTCCACTTACTGCACACACATCAAATTATAAAAGAACGTCAAAGATTTACATGTAATGATTTCAGATAGAGTCACACTTGACATATTCTCATATTATAACCATCATTAGACATCTACTTATTAGTATTCACTAAAAAACTGCGAGGATCATAATTGCAAGAGTTGAATTACAATGTAGTATCTAGTTTACTATGAAATCTACTACCATAGAAGATGCTTAAAGAGTTACCAATTAACACCATTGAACCTTAATTACTTACCCTAATCCCGTCCGCTCGTTCTCAACATGTTACTCGCTTACATATTTCTAAGATGATTCAGATAAAAATGCTGTAGTATCTTAATATAATACTACAGCCTATAAAAGAACCTAAAGCACTTCAAAAAGACATCGCTTCCACAAAGGATCATCAAAACTGTAACTGAAGTTCTTTAAGTATTTTACTGCAAGTCATATTCTGCCTTTTAATACATAATGAAACAAAAACACATCAAGAAAAAAGACACCAAATCTGAATATGTAAATTACGCAACACAATCTATGAATTAGTGTTAAACTCTACAAGCTCACAAACCCTAGAAAAGCAGAAAATGTAAAAATAGGGTTTGACCGGAGTTAAAAATTAATAAGAATTAACTAAACCTTTATTCGGAGCATATCTGGTAAAAGTAAGGCAGCGTGAGTGTGGAGAAATTCCGATGAACGATGGCCGGAGAATTGATCGGAGTCGGAAGCGATCGGTGATGACAGGGGGCGGAAATGGGCCAGTCCACGTGGTAACTGTTGGTCATTACAAAAATGGGCCGTCAGTACATAAAGGCCCACACGCAGCCCAAGCCTGAAATATGAACCGAGTTGATGAAGGTGTCCCACCGCCGCCGCTCAATCGCCGTGGGACACCTTCATTGTAGATTTTCCGATACAAGTTCAGCCCTTACGCCTACTCGATTTTGGCACTTGTGGAACCGGAGGCTTCGCGAATCGCTGGTGCTAGGTTTTAGAGAGGTTTAAAGAATGGGGGCTTTGGCGCAATTTCCAGTTTTGTGGACGCCAGAGGATGATTTACAATTAAAGAATGCGATAGAGGTTGATTGATCGACTTTCTTTTATATGATTTATGTTTTTGTTGTTAGGGTTTGGAGTAATTGGGATTGGAATTTGATGTGGTGTCTGATTGAAGATCGGTGGAGATTAACTTGTAGGGGTTTGAAACTTGATCAGGTTTTTACTTTGCAATGTTGCACCGTACGTCCCAGTAGTGATCCAGCGGCAAATATTCGCATGATAATGAAAGCTGTACTCAACAGGGGAAACTCTTTTTCCCCTTGTCAGGAAAAAGTTGTAAGCTTGTTGACATTTCTCTTTGGTTTTGTTGAAGTTATGATTAGATCATTCGAGTGGTTTGCATTGGTGTTCTTGGTTTGAACTTCTACAAAGAAAAATCCTGGTGAAGTAGTTACTATTTGTTTGTCTTGATGAACAAAGGAACTTAGGTTATGTGTTTTATGTTTGGTTTCTTATCGATTTTTGTTATTTTTATATTTAAACAATGTTTGTTTCAGATGCTGTTTTCTTATCCATATAGGGTGGTGCCTCATTGGAGTCTCTTGCAAAGGGTGCTGTGCAGTTTTCTCGGCGATTCACACTTAATAAAATTAAGGAACACTGGTCATCGATCCTTTATGATCCAGTTGTTTCTGCTCAGGTGTCTTCTTGCCTGATGTAGA